>DWGJ01001211.1:0-21482 GCA_018246895.1 Aspitha aspitha aspitha
AGCACATTTGTTTGTTCTGTGTCTGGTCGTAATAAAAATATCTATATAAGTACTATATAGTATGTATATATGTATGTGTATCAGCTGTCCGTTCACCATAACTCAGACATTAAATTGGCTAATTTGTGATCAGACAGCCGTGTGTGGAATTGTCCCCAGTTATTTATTTATTATTTATTTACATTATACTAGTAGACCCGACCACGCGTTACGTTGGTATAATTAAAATAACGTTATAATAACTCAAAAATATATATATCATAACACGTTTTTCCAACTAAGAGTAATTCTATAAAAAATCATCGACTTTGCAATAAAAAAATTAGACCATTAATCAAGATTAAAACTATCCTATCTTTTAAATGGGTCCAAACAATAAATATTTACAAAATTTCTTTGAAATCGGTTCTTGCTAATGCAATAGCATTACATATTAAATAAAGATCCATTGCTATGGCAAATCAATAGCATTTCACATCCAAACACATTATTTGCTATAGCAAGCCCAACGGCATGTCACATGTTAAGAGAGTTGCATTGCTATTGTAAATCTAATGCCATTTCTAATCGAAGCATAAGTAATTAATATAACAAGCCCAGCTGAATTGTTAAATCAAACATAAGCATTGCCGTTACAAGTTGCATTGCTATTACAATCCGATTGCTGTGCCATTGCCGAGCTCATTTGCATTGCCGTATCAAGTAGATCTATCGCAACATCATTACATACGGCATTCACTATTTTTTTAGTAATAATTCCTCTGTATCATACCACGAACACCTATAATTAATTTATGTGAATAATATGGCGCCTCGGTTTTCGATAACGAATCATCATTTGTTTAATTACAACTAGCGGCCCGCCCCGCCTTCGCACGGGTGAAAAACAGTATTTCTCCACTATTTAATAGATGTTATTTTACATATAAACCTTCCTCTTCAATCACTCTATCCGTTAAAAAAACCGCATCAAAATCCGTTGCGTAGTTTTAAAGATTTAAGCATACATAGGGACATAGGAATATAGGGACAGAGAAAGAGACTTTGTTTTATACTATGTAGTGATTAGACGTCCGTAATTTGGTCGCGAATGTGTCATATGCAGTTGCCGCAGCAGACTATGGTGATGTGCCGGATAGTGTTTGTGAGAATGTGTGTCCCCGCCGCCGCGCCAAGTGCCGTTACGTTACACTCTTCACGGCACCGGCACCGTATCGACGCCCGATACGACATAAATCAGATCTTAACGTGAAACTATATTGCCATAACATATATATAAGACAATGGAGTGTAAGTATCAATAGTTTGAAAATATCCAGTTTTTTATCGGTTCAAGGTGTTATTGTGATTGCATGTGTTTTAAAAGAAAATGTCAAGGATTATACAATGCAGTAGTATATTATGAAGAACCCTATTGTATCGAACCACCTGTGTAAACTAATCACACGATAATGACGGTATTCTGTACGATATAATAATTTAAATATATACTTATTCGTCTAAGAAAGCAATAGTAATTAAGGAAAACACATATAAATGTACAAGTTCCAAACTTAAATAATGAATAAGGCAACTTTGTCGTCAGATTAGTGATCAAATATTTACAAGGAAGCTGCCGTACCACAAAGTACGAGTAATACCTAACCGATTGGATGTTTGCTTTTGATTGGGTATAATATGTAAATCTGAGATCTTTTTTACTCAATAATATTCGGAGAGTATTCGTATTGTGTCGTTTACGGTCGTCGTAATTCGAAAATTCCACGAACAAACGCGTTGCAACCTTTTATGATTCGGAATTGAACAATGGAGTCGCAAAAATTAATTTTCGTGGAAAAGCCAACATACATATAAAGGTAATTACATACAATTTACTAATGCCTTTTTGGCTCTTTCATTGCCGGTTTCCTTCATCAGTATGAAGTTGTTCAAAGGACATTGGAAAATAACTTGATGTTAAAGAATCCTAAGGAAGTGAAAGCAACGATTAAGCCCCCGAGCTACATATTCGTACTATTGTAAATCACCAATGACTTGGCACCGATCGTTCGAGGTCATGGGGGAAAGCGTAACAAACCGTGCCGTACTGTAACTGTGCTGCCATGCGACAGTAGGAACACCGTTTAACAATGCAACCGTTTCCGAAACAACGGGTCCGATGCAACGGATTGGTTGATGCAATTGATTTTCGGTACATCGGCTATGTTTAAAACTCTATAGATAGCTTTCATACATTTAGACTGTACGGCTTTTACTTTCAATATGTTCTATAGATATCACCGTAGCTACAACAGTTTAAACTTCATAAGAGATGGTGTTATGAATGTTTTTCTTACTATCCTTATTAATAAATACCACATACTTGCTAACGATTGGTTACTATTATTTGTAACGACTAGTTTAGAACGCCTAATGTATTAATGTATTTACCAACCACACCTTGCAAGTCGAATCCTAGTCCTAGACGAAGGGTCGATTTCATTCGGTTCCCCAACTGTGGGACTGAACCAGTGTTCAACGGTGTGATTGTAGAATACAATGAATATAATCAAATACATATTGCTATATAATGATTACCGAAACTCCGAACATTATGAGTTTTTAAAACATACGTTATCAGTTACAGAACTCATCACTTAATGTACACTGTAAAAACAAAAAAAATATGAAACATTCTTACGATAAAAAGTTCCAAAAAATGCGACACCTTCGCTATTTGTAACGTTCCGCGGTTAAGTCAACGAACCTTTTACATTTTAGGAACATAAACATAAAACAGAAACAACCTAACATAACCGAGAACCACGATACGTCCGCATTATTAAAATTTACCAACAGTAGAGAAGCGTAAAAGCAACTTTATTTTCCCATTGTAGGTGCTTCGTGTATTTTTGGATATTTTCGCGTGTAATTATTTCTCAAACTTATTTTTTCTCAACTTTTTGTTTATTCTCAACATAAAAGAGGGTGGTCAGAGCTGCATCGTCGGCACGGGTACGCTCGGTATACCTACGTAAACCGTGAAATTGAAAGTGGAACGTCGTACAAACATTAGCCGCGGAAGTTTTCGAGCGTAGCGTCTACCGGCCACCGCCGCCCGCGCCCGGTGCAATACGTGTGTGCAAGACATATTAAAAACTTTCCGAATACAGTTTTGAGTCGAGTATAAACGTACATTAAGGAATTACTTTTCATTTCTTCGCATAACTTTGATGTAGATGTGCTTATATGTAATGTACTCGTATATGTCGGTAAACTTAGATCTTATTGACTCAGTTTTAAAGCGTAATTTATTATTAACTTTAAATTTAGAGTACACATAAATGTAGTTCAATTTTAAATTACGTACGGACAGATTTTACATCAAACATGTAAATTTCCTTTAATTAACACGACTAAAATAATGATGCCGAAAGATCGAACTTGTTTCGCACATAATTAATGTCAATAGGCGTGCGTTGTTCATGGTAAATTTAAAATAAATAACGTGTTTAAACGTCAATAACTTAAAATCGCTTTGAAAGGTTAGCGACCCCGAAGAAAAAGCAGAGAAATACACTCAACATTTGAATATACTTTTGTCAAAGGAAACATTTTACAGTTATGTGTCATTGCTCATTTGTTGTTATTGCTGTAAATTTTTTGCAAATCGCCGAATATTATATTTGAGGGTGTACTGTATCACACAGTTGGAATCGCCTAGCTTTCCACACAAGATATGTCTGCATGTGCACATAATAAAAAGTATGTATACACCATAGTAACTACTACTCCACCAGCACGTGATTGTCAATTGACTCAAATGACGGGTGTTTCCAAATTTGTATAGTATCATTTTTGGTATGGAGGTCGCCCGACATTACTCGACTATTACAGTGTATAAAATCAGAAATAGACTTCACTTAGCACGTAGATTTTATTTCAAATTATATAGCGTTGTTGCTGAAGACTTACTGAGTGTTCTTTTCGTGTCTCAGTGTGTCTGGTTACTACTTAAACTAAGCCATTGAACCGAAACACAAAAAGACGAGGTAGGCTGCTGCATTGCGGTAAAAATCTGCGGTCTTGTTGGTAGACAGTGGTGAATCCAGCACAAAGAGGTTAATCACTTTTTTATTTATTTAATATATATTTATACTTTCACTTATCTCGATAAATGAATACATATATTCCACAGTGGTACTCGTATAACGAATACAAGTCACCCATAACATTCATAAATGGTATTAACGTACATGGTATTGCTAATTAGCTATACTTGCGGAGTACCTGAGCAACTTCACTTGATATGCATGCATGCATGATGTCACAAACACGTAGATGTGCCGCTGGCGCCTCGCGGTCATCGACCACGGCGAAATTAATGTCAAACGCGCCTCCGAGAAATTACCGAGAGAGAGCATTATGGTAAAGTACACTGTAACTTGATTATGCATCGATGCAATAGAAAGTTTGTTCATAACATGAAACAAAATGATACCAGAAACGTTTATTTTAACTGCATCCAATAACGAGGTTTTTTTATGGAAATGTAAACTGGTTTGAATAATCACATGCGTAACCGTTGTCTACTGGCATTACAATTGATCTGTTAATGAAACAAAAATACTTACAATACATAATATCAAAACTGTTACCGAATTTTATTTCTCGGAAGATAATGAAGAATAGCGAATGATACCGAGTCAAATATTTAGAAAAGTTTGTGGCCATCCGTCTCATAAGAACTTTTAAAAAAGTACTTTCGAAAAAGTTTCAACGACCCCTATAAAGTGTACTAAGAAGACTAAAGATATTAATAAATGGTAGCAACAGTGTCGTGTGCGCTCAGAGACAAGCTCTTATGAAAATTTGTCCATTAAAGATGATTTGTTTAAGTGAACAAGCGGGTCCGGTGTTACTTAAGTAGACAAATTGATAGCAATATGCCTGTGCATCGCGCCCACAAGCGGTTCTTATTGATACTGGACCTACGACATACAGAAAAGAGGCCAAGTTACAAAGTTGAATAAAAATATTGATATACATATAAATATGTAATATCGGCCGTTTTGCACTGACTCTGCTTAACGTAAATCTATATTCATTTTAGTCTAGAGAATAAGAGACATTAATTTAAATCTAAATATATAAAATTTGTACGCCATAAAAGCCAAAATATGAAGATACGGTACATTAAATACCATGTAAAATAATTTTACAAGTGCAAGCATGTGAGGAATATTGTACAATAGTATTACAAATAAAAGATGGAAGCAAATAGAAATGTTGGTGGAAAAATTTTACGAATCAGTGTAGAGGAAAATCAAGGAACGGTAACACGAGGTGCCCGGAGTAACCAGAGTGCTTTCTAGTCACCAGAGACGAATCTTTTGATTAGCTTCTTGAACTGCGTCTATTTTGAAATAACGTTAATTGGTAACATATTAAAATGCGCTACTTTACGAAATGACGTAATTGCCGCACATCGCGCTAATATGCGTACTCGTGTTTAACATTTAATTTAGATTCAATCCATACCAGATATTAATATTGCTATGCTAAATATGTATATAGAATAAATTAAACGTATTTTTATAATCACGATATTCACAATCTACTTTAATTTACCTGAGGTTTTATATTAACAAAAATGTTTTTACATGCGACTTTGCTTGGGCGGAATCTAGTTTCCATAAACCAATAAATACATTAATTTTCTTTATTAATCAAGACGTAACCCTTTAATTACTAGTGTTTCACATACAAATCGACGTATTTTCATAGAATTTTTCTACCCGTATATTTCCCCCTTACAAATCGAAGTTCCAAAACATCTTTGAAGTGCCCCACTTAGGCTATATTACAAAGATTCTATTTGCGAAATTTCAAATTATTCTAAGTTCACGGTTTCGACTGTGCGATTATGTTTGAATCGGTAAGTCAGTCACTTTTCTGTTTTATTTTAAATCTCATGTGACATAAACGGATGGCATGCTGAAGGATGGCTCTATGTCATTTACCTATCATCATTATGAGTCATTAGCACCTGACTATAATTTGTAAGAGAAACTGAAAATTAGAAATGGCGCTTTCTCTAGGTGATAAAAACGGTGAAATTGTGACAGTGATATTTGGGTGAAAACACAAAAAAACAATACAAGTCAAAGTATATTGGATTTTTTGGCGCTTTGGTGATAAATATTGTGATTTCAATGAACCGTTAATATAAAATGTTATTCTATGTTTTTAAACACAAAAGCAAAATAGCTGGCAAACATTTCCATAAACAGTTTCCAAGAGAATAATTTAATATATGTAATACTGGTATTATTATGGCAGAAAAAGCAATACATAGATAATATGAAGTGAATGAAATTTACGGTGCAACCCAAGATAATAATTTTTGCTTGAATTGAACGATAATCCGAAAATGTAGGAAAAATTAGGATTCTAAAATACAAGAAATATTGCAAATCAATTTATTGATGTCTCACCATAAAACCATATAAGCATGCATAATGTTATCAGACAATGTATGAAATGCATTAGACACTTTTCAATTACATTTTCTAAACTAGCATTTAAATCTAAATCTATTCATCTATACATAATAAAACTGTAGAAGAGTTCAATTCTGTACATTGAATAAAAACTAAAAATATACCCTTAGGGGTAATCATCTTCATACAAGTAAGACAAGCCAAAAAAATTCATTTGGAAATTTTTGTCCATCTCTCTGTCTGTTGTACAACTTTCATGCTAAAACTACTGGACAGATTTTGATGCAACTTGTTTTGTTATATAGCTATTAGTCCTTGGCAACATATTATAAGCTATAATTGATTTTCAAGATTACATTACCAGATTGAAATTTTTGTGCAGTACAAAGTCCACCTGGGCAGCTAGTAAAATATATTGGCAGGATTGTTTAAAATTGTTGCAACATTATCATTGCATGCCCGAAATAAATGAGGTGGCCTTGAATGTATGGGCATATTGACAGTATGGGCAATTTTGTGTAATAATGTTACGATTCTCATCAATTTGTATATAGTAAATTTAAAAAAGTACTCATAATATTGAGTGATTTGAAACAGTATGAATAGTCTAAGAACCATTAAATCAACCAGCAGAAGTGCAAAATGTTGTTCTTATATAAAAAGTGTGGATACTCTAGTAACGGTTTTATATTTATTATAATGTGCAGTTATTTATATTATTCCTATAGTCTTACTGGAATTTTTATATCTTATATTGCACTTTCTATAAGGCAGATACATGCATAGCAAAAGGTAATTCCTGGTTTTTTAACACTTTAATACACTGAATGGTGTGGTATAAGTATAGTAAATAAAACAATTCAGCTCACCTCTCTGATGGTTTCCAACTTATGCTTGATGTCTGTGTCGGTGTCTACAGGAATGGGTAGCACTACATATTTTGACACTGAGCCCTCTGCCTTATGTCCCACTGGTGACATATCTTTGCTAACCGCATTGTTCCCAGCTATGGGCATCTCTAAAGCATCCACAGGAGGTTTGCTGGGGCCGCGAGAAGATGATGCTGAAGGCGCTACATCGAATTGAGGTCTCTCTAATACTTTCATGCTCATATCCTCCTCGATCTTTGCTCTTAGTCGATTCCTGTCCTCTAATAAATGTGGATCATCGCCTTCTTCTCCATGTCGTACGATTCCCACCACTGGAAATTCTCCAACTTCATTCTGAGCCAGAGGAGGTGGCATGAGAAGTTCAGGCCCAGCTTTCTGGATACGTTTGTACACATTGTAAACACTATCGTTCACACTAGTTGAACTTTTAAATTCTGGTAAGTAAAACAGTGCACCTAACCACACGATACCGAATGTCAAAAGTACAGAAATAATCAAATATTTTTCTCGAAGTCGAAACGACCGTCGAGATATGGACGGCACTGGGACCCCATTCACAAAACGCTGGTAATTAGGCAAAATCCCCGTCATGTTTACGTAAACACTGAATTTATCTAATAGTCTAAATAATAAACAGTGTCAATTTATGATTGACGACCGTCAGCCCGTCACTAGCGGTCGCCATTAAAAGACTGCCATGCCAAAGACTGCCAAGTGCCAACTTGATGTTTTCCTGTCCAGACGACTGTAAACTGTATGCAAGTTGTGTTACCATGAGTCTCATCGAAATGATTTTTTTTAACATAGGATTAAAAAAGATTTCATTTACTGTTAGACTTTACATACCTACTTAAGTGATTTGTTTGTTAACATTTTATTTATTAAAACAAATAAATAGAGCTTTGCTTGCAGTCAGCGCCATCTGTTGCAATCTTATGTACTATTTTGTCCAGTTTAATATGGTCATTTCAGTGGTTGTCTACAGAAAATAGTAGATGGCATTATCGTCATTCAATTACATATTTTCATTTTACCTGCCTATATTTTACTTCTTTTAGATAGTCAGCGTTCTATTCTAATTATTCTACTTCCTGAAGTGGACGCAAGTAAGGTGCAAAATGCTACCAATCCCATCCGATTAAATTGTTTCCATACGACTTTTTAGTACGGAGCGAGTTCAACAGCTCAGGTATCATCATCAGATTTAGTAAAATGTAAAAGAAATGCCCTTGGCAGGCGTTTTTCCATCTCGAAAATAATGACTTGCTTGTTTGGTCACCATAAATAAGGAAATAAATAATAGACAAAAATAATTAAATTATTTTTATTTTATACTCATCGTCTGCAGTTTTATATTTAAAAAAATAATTAATCCATATTTTACGAAAAAATGTCAGTAAGTTTCATATTACATTCATACAAAATATCAGGTAAAAAAGGATAATTACGAATAATATATACCTCAAATGAGATCAGTTCGTCCTTATTAATATAAAATTAATTAAGATTACTACGAGTAAATTAATTAAATAACTACATAGGTAAATTTAGTATCATTGATGATTGTTCCTGGCACCACATTCACTGAACAGTTCAACTTGACTCGTGACCGCTCTGACAAAAATTTTCAATAACCTATTTACAAAAGATTTACTGCTATGAACGAGGCTTAAACCTTGACATGTAAAAATCGCAGTCTGGGCAGTATATTGCCGGATGATTAACAGTCTTTTTACGACACAAATTACATGGCAACTTTTGACTTGTTACGGCACTCGTATCTCCACTAGAATAATTTGATGTCATTTGAGGCGGTACTGGAGATTCGGTTCCACCTTTTGTACCTGGTTCAAATGACACAGACTTTTTCTGTTGAATTTGTTTAGGAGTTGGTAAATGTTGATACGGATTATAATTATTTTGAGCATATTGATATTGGGCTACTTGTTCGTTATTTGTCACATTCTCATTGTTAATATTCTGACTGTACAAGGGGCGCTGCTGTTGCTGCGAATTAGCATAATGTCTCGCATCTGCCGATCGGTTTTGATTGTTATTCTCGAGATAATAATTTCCGGGAATTTTTTGATAATTGTTATTACCATAATTGTCAACGGGTATGTCGCCATGCGGTGGAGGAACTCTTTGATACGGTGAATGGGCGTTATAGTGATTACCACTATTCGCTTGTGGATATCGACTAGAATAATCGGAGTTAGCATAGCTTGTCGGTGGGTTATGGTAGCTCTGATAAGCCAACGAATTGGTGGGCACACTTTGGTAAGGCGAAGAATTATTATTTTGCGTATTCTGATTGTATTGACGATTTGTACTACAATTATTGGTAGTTATTGTTGAGGCAGCAGAGTGTTGGGGCAGTCTGTGATAGTAAGCATTATTAGGAGCTTGGTTTATTTGGTGAAGTTGACTCGGCGGATGAGGATATGTATTAGGTACCGGCCTCTGCAAGTTTGGAATATGTTTTGACATGTATGGAGGATTATGAACCGTAGGAGTCAATCTGTTAGCTGGATTTTGACTGAAATTAGGGGGACTCGCATTACTTTGATTAGAGTACGCAGTGGGTGGTTGGTTGTAGGGAATAGGATTTGTTGCATTTTGCGGAGTGTTGGCAGGGAGTGCTTGATATATTTGAGTATTATTTGTGCTGATTTGATTTTGATTCAATTGAACTGGAGTACTGGTTCCATGAATTGCGGTAGACTTCTGCGAATTATACGGTTGCTGTGGTCTTGTCTGGGCAAGTTGGTACGCTGGGTACGAATTTTGTACTCGGAAATATTCGGCATGGTTACCGTCATTCGGTACATACGATGTTTGAGATAAAGACGATATTGTGGACCGCGAACATTGGCTGTCGAAAGAATCCTGCCTTTGTAGCGAAGGTTTTTCCGTTTGCAGTGGGACTGTAGTCAATTCAGGTTTATTCATTGCCGATTTAAGAACACGTTCTAAAATCGGATTAGGTATATAACTGTCATCTTCCTGATCCTCTGCCGTAGCTACAAGTATTACCTGATCGCAAAATGATACGGATTTCTTTTTCGGCTTTATACGATCACCATATTGAACAGCGTTGTTATTTAATTTTTGATCGTTATATTCGTCCTCTATATGAATAGGCTCGATGGAGGATGATGATGCACGGCGACTGTATATTCCAGCGTTTGATTGATTGGAACAATTTATTACATCTCTATTAGCGCTTATTCCTACATATCCAACATGTGATCTTTCATTATCTACAGAGGTATTTTGTGCGTTGTTTTCAAATTTAGATGCAATATTTCTCACATTATTATTATTTTCGAATGCGTTTTGTACTTGGTTCTCGTTCAAACTGGATAATTGTCCTTCTAGAGAACCAGATCTTTTTAGTTTTAAAGCAGCCTGTTTAGCCTGTAACTCTCTCAGCCAAGTATCACCGGACGTGTTTACCGTTTCTAAAGTGTTACCTTTTGACTCCTCATTTCTTAAAATTTGATTTCTCTTTTCTTGCAGTTGAGCCAAAAGAGATCCTTTTGTTATCTCTATTCTTTCTTGTTCGGTTCTTTGTACCAAGTTGGAATTAAAATGTTGTATTTTATTTAACTCTTCTTGTAAAGGTGTTAAGTCTATGGGTGGTGGAGGTGGTGGAAATTCTTCACTTGGCTGTCGAGAGTGGTTTACTGAATTCATTGGACTTGGGTAGGGAGGTAAATCAAATATTTGTGGTGATCTTCTAATGGGTAATGCACAATCTACTACATCTACACCATTATCAAAAGCATTTGAAAGATTCTGAATATTATTGTGAGTTGGCTGTATAGTTGGTATTGGGTCCCTTTTAACTGGACTCTGTTCTTGATGAATCATTGCTTTAGTTACAACAGTATGGAAATTTTGAGAAGGGGAATCGTCTAATCTGTCGTAATGATTCACTGAGTCTCCTTCATATGACGGTAGAAAAGGTAACGATTGAGGTTCATCACCGTATTGTTCAGAAAATCCTCCATCTTCTTCATTATCTTGAGAGTAACCGTATTCTTTACGAGTTGCTGGTAAAGGTTGCTGTGGTCGCATTTGCATGCCGTGCTCGATTGCTTCGGTTTCGAACTTAGGCCCGCTAAGCTGAGAAGTCGTTCGGAGCGGCGGTGGCGGAGGCACCTTCGCAGCGGTCAGCATTTTGCCAGCGCTCCCATGAAAACTTTTTCTCATTAATTTACTTCTTTCTAAGTTAGGATTTGTACCACTTGGTACAGAATATTCTAAATGGCCTTCCGATAAGTAACCACTCAAATTTGTCTTGTCTTCGCCCTTTCGTCGACCGACTTCACCATCATCAATAGATGAAACACGTTTGTCTTTGTTTTTGCTGTCGTTATTAGCATCCGCCCCTTCAGTTAAGTCTGGCATAGATCGGTTTTTTCGACGTATTAATCCTCCCATTAATAATTTTCGCCGGATTTTATGTTGTTTCTTGTTTGCTTTTTTATCTTCAACAGGTTCTTCTTTCTTATCGTTGGTTACAGTAACTTCTTTTCGAGCACGAACACGATCTTCACTTCTAGACCGTTTGTCTCTAACTTTTTCTTCTTCACGAGATTTATGTCTAGGAGGACGATCACGTGGTAAATTATCAATATCATCTTCAACTGTTTTGGGAGATTTTTTAGAAGATCCCTTTTTCTTAGGTAGAGTTGCATAAATTTCGATTGTGGTATTTTCCAGGCCACCTTTAGTGTTTCTTACAGGGACAGTTTGAGGTAGTTCAGATATTCTATTTCCAGCCATGCGTCTTTGGAGACTACGTGCTCGCATAACACAAGTGTTATGTTTCATTCTTGCGAATGTCATGGTATGAGGGTTATTGTACGGAGCGTCCATAGCAGCACGAGCTTTTGATGCAGCAGCATCACATAAAACAAGTGCAGTCTCATAATCAGCGGCGTCTTCTGCATGTCGAGATTTCTCAAGAAGCCGGTCTGCTTCTAAACACAAAGCTTCGCAATCTCCCCGAGTGGTTAATTCTGGTATCTGCGCTAATTGCAAATTATGCCGAAGGCCTTGTTGTAGAGGTAAACTGTCTGTAGATGATAGCGAGTAGGAATCGTATCCTGCGTCACATGAACCGCCACTAGACAATTCTCCTTTCCTGGTAGGACTGCCTGGGACACTTCCCGGTCCTCTACCACGAGAATACATATAAGGACTTTCAGCTGTAGATGAGGATGCAGAAGATGCGCTATTGCGATCTCCACTCCAATTTCCTGAATCTCTTCGTGCTCTGGGGCGTTCTTGAGTATCAGATGCGGAACTAGCACTAAGACTACGAGCTAGTTGGGCCCTGCGGCTAGCTTGTACTTCTAACATGTTTTCCACCGCTTTTCTACTAACATAGTCGTTCTCGTTGTCAGGTCCTGGCGTAACAGCTCGTCGTGCAAAGCCTGCAGCTGGTCGATCTGGTGCGGGCGTTACTGCACGTCTGGGTTCCGGTGCCGGGAATGGTACTACATCTTTAGGAGCATGTCGCGTGTCACATGGTGTCCCGTCTATTGCGGCATAGAGTAACAACAAAGGTTGGAAACGTCCTCTCCGACATTTGTCCACAACATGGGACCATTCAGGTCCAATTTCCTTGACATCTGCATCATCGAAATATATCCATAAACGTAATTTACTATGGAAGAAAAAGGTAGAATAATGTTTTCCGTAATACGTAACGAGGCCGACGAGACGGTGAGTAGCTCGCGCTGCCCAGGCGCGATCTACACACGCATGGAAAGCATCAGTCGGGCGTAGTTCAGTTCCTAGAGCAGCGTATACTGCGGCCACGTGTTCAGCCGGAGGTCGCTCGGAGTCCCACACCATCCCGATGGAGACCACTTCTGGACGATTCATGAGGGTGCGGCAAATTTGAATTTTTGCTCCACATGCATTCTGTAAGGATAACAATAACAAATTTTAGTAACAGTAATAGGTAACATTTTTTTTACTTTTTATTTAACTTAGTCGGGGTATATATGAAAAATATTAATGTAGGTTAGTTACCGGACAATCTCTGATGTCACCCATCCCTCCTGCTTTACGTAGCAGCAAACCGAAACTGTCTCCGTGTTCGCCGAGAGCTGCTTGCGCAGTCAAAGCTGTCGCCGATACATAATGCACCATCTGTAAATATAAAGTTGTCTTATAAAATTTCACCAAATAGTAGTGTCAGAGAAAAGTGTTGCTAATGCTTTGTGATTATATAAAAAATAATGTTTAATGTATTGCTGTACCTGAGTAAAAGGCAGGGGTTCAGACGTGGCTTGACAGGCGCCACAGACGGACTGTTCGACGAGCATCATGGCGAATTTTCGATGGGGAACACAATGCGGCGCTCTGCAGGCGTCGTCGTCACGTTTGTCTCCAGTGCCAGCCGCTACATGAGCGTGAACTCTTAGTAGAAGGTGCTCGAAGCATTCGCTGGCGTCTGCCATGCAGCCAAGTTGGAAACGAGCGCCGTTGCCTCCAAGTGCTCGGCGCAAGCCGTCGGCTGCTGGTGCCCGTTCCGCAGACCATTGTAGTTGAGCAAACAATTCCTGGAAATAAAAAAATAAC
Organism: Aspitha aspitha aspitha; assembly: GCA_018246895.1. Lineage (NCBI taxonomy): Eukaryota > Metazoa > Arthropoda > Insecta > Lepidoptera > Hesperiidae > Aspitha > Aspitha aspitha. The sequence goes on from DWGJ01001211.1 coordinate 13,976, forward strand.
TGTTTATTTCTAAGTCAATTTGCTGGACACTTATCACGATCACGATATATGTTATCTTATTACAGACATAGAAAACAGAGTAACATCGTATTACTGGTCAGCTACTTTCATTTATTAATTGACGGCTTACAAATAATATATAAGTAATGAAACAGTACACGAACATCGTAAGTACGTCGTTTCTCTTTGCGACCGGAATATGTATGAAGACAGTAACCGAGAATTAGGAACGGCTATTTCGTTTTAGCGAAATTTAAACAGTTTTAGTCGAAACGTTCGACGTCATATCAAGTTTTACTCGCTCGAACGCAAGTTTGAATATCATTTAAGTAACGGAACGGGTTGGATGGAGCGAAACCAGTATAGCACAAGTATGATAGGTCACAAGCGGTATGACCCAGCCGCGCTGAACGACTTAAAAGTTAAAACTACGGTACGTTGCTGCACTTTATTTTGTAATTGTGTAAAGCTAACATTTTACACGCATTTAACGAAATAGATTAATACTTTAAAGATCGTTAATATGGTACATAATATTCTTATGTTTTTTCTAATAGCCCTATTAATATTAATTTCTATTCTGTAGTAATAGCTACAATCATAATTGCATCTGCCCTAATTATATTATTAGCCACTTATTATATTGCGACGATTTCTAATAACGCATTATACATGATTATTCAATACTAATGAAACCAGAAATTTAACATTATGTAATACTATCATTAATTCTGTTTAACAGCTGTCAGTTTAATGAGCAATATACATATGTGAACGAGTGGTATCTATCCGGTGCATACGCGCGCAGCTTGCGTCTTGCCTTCCGTTACTCATGCAAGGTAATGATCGTGGCAACGAAGACTAAGTAAGCGGATGAAGACATGAAAAAAATAAAATTATTATTCACATTTTATACACTGATGTTCCAGACAAAATAGGACTGGACAATATTCGTTTGTCTGTTACGCTCTTATGGCTACTCTGCTGAATCGGTAATAATGAAATTTAATAAGTGGACAGGTAGATGTATTATGAAATAATAAGCTTTTCATTGGAGCGTGTTTTACTGTTCATACAAAAATATGTAATGTTTTCACGAGGATGAAGTTCTGATGGCGGAAAGAGAAATTGTACGATTAAGAGCATTGATATTATACCTAAACCTTTTATCACATGTTCGCGTTTTTAACATGTAGATAATAGTAATAAACGTAACGGTTACGGCACACATCGTCCTAAACGGCGTGAAAAATACGTTCTGTCAAGGGACTGAGCACGCAACATGCATATCTTTTGATTATATCATTAAAGAAATAAAACGGATAATCGCGGTTCTTATTACGCTTGGTAAATGCGATTTCTATTGAAAGTTTATTTTAGAAGTCTATTGTTTTAGTGTGCACTGATTCAAAGGTTTTAAACGGTGTTAGAATACAATCGATCATTTCTTCTTCCGATTAAAACAACGGAACTAATGCATCATACGTTAGATGACAGTAGTGGCACAAGTGAACCCCGCTGATGTGAGAACGTGCGACTATCAGCGGCCATTGTTACGTGAGAATGGTGCGGTGAACGCTCCCTGCAAGCGCCAAAACGCGCGCGCCGCGCCGCCGCTACTCGTGATTTCTGATTGCCTAGTACCAGTTCTTACACTCATTTGAGATTATACAATTTTCTCTCTGATTGTTTTCACAGACCTATTCTTTATTTTCTTTATGTGCTGCTTAAAAAAACTGTACTTTCCAGCGAGCTTTGTTATTTTATTGCCTAAAACGTTTATTTGTAAGAGGTACGCTGCACAGCAACCTTATAGTTTATGCGTTGCAAGCGCTTAGAATTCAAATGTAAATTTACCAAACCATATTGTATCCATTGTCTTATGTCTATCGGAAACAATAGCTTATTCAAGGCGCGAGTTACAGCAGCGGGCGGGCTGCCATCGCCCTTACATACTACTGTGCTCTTTTGAATATTCTTTAAACAAATTACCTTTAAAGCCTCTACACAATAGGCTTTTAAAGGGCCGGTAAAAGCAATGCATCACAATTTATTTTTCGAACCATAACTGTAATGTGTCTGCAAAAATAAATTGGCGCTTACCGGTAGAGAGTTATCGAAATAAATATAGAGAGTGTCTTCTTTGCTTTTACATAAAAAAAATGTTTAAGTTACAGAAATCGGAAAAGACATGGTTGCTACTTGATTTGAACGGTCAGCGGTAACCGTCAATTCCGCATAAACATTGCTATCGATATTACAAACTAGCATTATATTAGAAATCAACTAGGACACATACATATTATATATGTAGGTCGTAAAATTGGACTGACCGTCTATAAATTAACAATACTTGCAGATTCTGTCAAGAATTGCAGTGCAGGATGTAGATTTATTTGATATTTATCAGGGTAACAAATTTATACGCAGCCACACACAAGTTTTACATAAAGAGTAGTTTACTAATACATAAAGATTGTGTAAGCTTTAAACGACAAATTAGCCACGAATGCAATACTGCACCGGAATGGATTTACATCGTTAAATAGGCTCTGTACATGCACGTATTGTATCAATCAATTTGACTTACAAATCGTATAATTGACCGTAATTAATGGATAATTGAAACAATTCCTTTTATTGCATATAAATTTTAAATAATACAAAGTAACTACATATTAAATAATTAAACATAATAAGTTGGTCTATTTTAATTAAAATTTAATTTAATAAGAACAATAATATCAAGTCACTTCAGAGCTGGATCTTTCAAGCTCAAACACTTATTTTTATGATTTACTTGCATTATTGATAAACAATCATAATATAATTTATAAATGAACTTACTCGGAACAATGATAGAGTAGTTTGTCCCAACAAATTTTCAGGGGACTCTCGACGAGCGGCGGAGGGCGGCCGCGAACGAGGCAGCGTGTTGTGCCTCACGCCCGCCAGGGACCCCACCAGCATCATGTCCTTGGGAGGCAGCAATTCTCGATCCCTCAAACCTTCGATTTTTTGCTTTTGTATCGCCGTCCCCGTCTTGCCGGCTCCATCGTTCGTCTCTTTACGTTTGTAACGAAACTTTATCATTTCACCGACTAGTCCGCATAGCTCGCACTGATTACACGATTAGTTAGCGAATTAAACCAATTCGCTTTGAATCCTCATTCCGATTCCTCATGCACGCCGGTCGTGATCGAAGACAATGGTCGCGCGCTATATACATACGAGTATCTCAATCAGTGTCCGCGAACAACATCGTATATGGCAATAAGTAAACTAACCACGTACAATTGAGAAACATTTCATTAGAATTCCACTCGGCCATCTAAGTTGGATACGTTCAGTTATGTTCGTCCAGTGAACGTTATATTGGGTGAGTTGAATCTATCTTGTGCCATGTGTGAAAAAAAAACAATTTCGGCGGGAAGACACCAGTTGCGAAGCAAACTCTCGAGTAAAAGGGGCAGGTGTTATAACAGTTCAATTTATTAAACAACTGTCGCGTTACGTCACCGTCTAAGTTAAAGCACTGCCGAGTTACCGACACGAGTCACTGGCAATAAAGTTTTATTAATTACGTAAGTTGGACGGACATCCGCACGGTACGCTCGGCTTAGATCAGGCTTTCGAGTAGACTGACTTAAGACTGAAGGCGCCGCGCGGGGGCGGGAAAGCCGAGCGCCTCTACCTTCCAGGTACTGTTTTTTTGTAGTCTATTGTTAACGTAACTCACGTGGGTTCAATTCCGTCTCTTTCTATTAGGGACCGCACATATATACGCGTCTCTATCTATATCGGTGATACGACGCTTTGTTTATATTTCTATAGTGATAAGTTAAACTGGAAAACCATCAGCCTGGTCGATTTTAAGTTAGAAAGGCATACAATGGAACACGTGCAAGAAACGTGTTGCACGATTGTGTTAATTCTCAATAATAAGTTCAAATGTCGGTAACTTTTAGCAGCTCAAAAATTATATTAGCATAAATAAGTTAAGAGGAGCTTTGATAGAGTTTTCAGAAAGCTCCTATTTTTGTTTAGCATGTTCGTCTCAATACAAGTTTGTTGAATTTTGAATATTATGTACCTTGAGTGGAAATTATTAATTTGTTGTAATTCATTATTATTTTTGGTTACTTTTGTAATTTTATACAAAAAATATTAAAGTATATACATATTAAAAATATAACGTGTAATAAATTTGAAAGAAGAGTTAATTCAATAAGATACACATTTGTACTCCTACTTTGCGTAGCTTTTGGAACCTGAATATGAATTGTTAAAAAATCTGTTCTATCGCTATTCTGGTTTATCCCGATGAGTCAACCGAGACCGAAGAATGTAAAGGATGCATAAACAAATCGACAAATAACTCTCGCACGTCGAACTCTATGTCGACCGAAAATAAAATAACACCCCATAAATAAAAAGGTTTGAGTCCTTCAAGTCAAAAACGTATTTATCACACGAATACACTTTCTATATGAGTCAGAGTGTAAGTATGTCGAAGATATAAATCATGTGGTATTTCCTGCTCTCAATTAGTGGGTTTCGATACCAACAAAGTTACAGGCAGTTAAAATCGTACTTCTCCTGGTATTTTAATACTCCATTGAAGATCATTCAGATTTATCTATGGTTTATTCCTAGCTTATAGGCTGACATAGTCGTAAGCGATACTAGGCATAAAATAAATTCGAATTAAAATAATGGTCACAAGTATAAAATTCGCCAAATGTATTGTAATTTAAAATATTTTGTACTTCGTACAAATTTACAGAAATAACAGGTATTATTTTAAATGTCCGTCCAAAAAAAAAACTAATTTCGGATATAAATTAAAACCAGACACAAAGAAATTTGTCAAACATAACAACTTCCAAGGATTAAAAATGTTCATAGACGAACACGATTTAAAGCTCATGAGATCACAAATTAATACACGTTTCTCGGAGCTGTGTTACTATCGTGACTAATAAAGACTACCAGTTCTGGAAAACAGAAAAAACACCGCCCACAGCCTTAAGGCTTTTATTCGACATGCCCTCTTTAGGTAGTCTTACATGAAGCTTAGCGGTTTAATTAAGTTTGATACCGTTGTAACGATCTTGAATTGTAGATAATTTACAATCAATGACAGTTGTAACTAAATTTACTATTAAAGTAATCTTAAAATCTAGCTATAATTATGATGAAAATGTCATTCGCGTTATCGTATTAAAATATTTAAGTAATAGCGGAGTAACAAACAAAACCACACTGCATAGTTGAAGGAAGTAAAAATAGGCTATATCATTTATGAGACAACTTTTCCTAACACAAATGTGTGTGTATCTGGTATTAATAAGCGCGATTCATATATTTATTCAAGCAAGCGGTGTCAATATCCGTGAGACGTTTCTCACAGCGCGATCCAGTTACAGCCCCGGTACTCCGTGTATAACGGAGTGTGAGAAACTGTAATCAGTTGCAAAAATTGAAAATAACTTTCCATCCATTTAACAGATTCTTTAATGAACTTTCTTTAAACATTCTACACATTTCCTCCATCGAAACTAGGAAGCTATTCCCATGTTACAGCTTCTCTCGTTGCTAACGTACAATTAAAGATGTAAGTGGTCCTAGTTTTCTTATACATACTCGTAGTTCACGTAGAAATTTGCAGATATTTGCTAGGTTTAGTTTTAGAAGGGAGAAAGTGGTGTACTTCACTTTAGAACCGGATAAGGAAAATTCCTAACGTGGCGGCAACCTTTCGTTAAGGCCTTGTGAAGAATTTCGTCATCGCTTCTTGGAAAAATACTATATTCAAGAGGCGGACCCGAGCGGCGTATGCGCATAAACAACTCATGATACTGAACCGCTCAAGCTCTTGCAAAAGTTTGCGTTTCCATTGTAACAGATAAGATATGAAGATAGCTAAAGAAGGACTTTAGCCTTTGCATCATGCAGTGCTCTATTGTTTTTCGTTCAAATAAAATAGTAGCTTTCAACGAGGTTAATGTAGTTTCTTATTGCAAAAGTTATGTAACTTCATACTTTTGTGTAGTCATTTTTAAACGTTATGGATCCGTTACTAAAGCTCCAATAACAATATGTGAAGAAACCATTACAGAATAATACAAAAAGCGGGTTCAAATATTATTTCACTTCTGAACTTCTGAACTACCTATTAAAACTTATTCCGTAACGAATAGCCTACATCCTACATGTTAATAGTGCACTAATTACTGTTACATGCAGTGACGCGAACACATTTCACACTATGATATAAGTATGTAAGAAATAATTTTCAATGAAATGGTGAGGTTTATACTTACAACAGTTAATCGATTCGGTACGAGTTTGATAAACTCTCGATTGTTCTGTATTTCAATTGACTGCACGGTGAATTATAGTATCGTAGTCATAATCAATTTGTTCTACCTAATTCAATACGCAGATGAATATTATTGAATAATAAAAAGGACCAATGGTAAAGATTTGACGTTTTTATCGTTTCTCTTTATTTTTACTCTTATCATGATCATGTAATTTAATAAAAATTCGCCAAAAGTTGTCTCGCTATAACGGCGAAGGGATACATCGTGTGGAAGCTTTCATACATTAAAGTATGTTGTACAAAATATAGTTTTGACAATACGCACCAGTCCGGCGTGGTGGACATTGGCTTAAAACCCAATCACTATGAGAGAAGACCCGTGTCCAGCAGAGGACCAATGCAAGGGTTGAAATAAAAGGGTCGTCTAGTGGCAATACCACGAATTGGGATTACATAAAAGTAAGTAAACAAATGGAACATACTCATTATTGACATTCGAGTTACTAAGTTTGTTGGGCAAATGTACCATAAAAATTGGTGTATGTTGTATACACAAGTGCACAAATATGTCACGCAAAGTGGGCGAACAATGGCCTCCTAAATAATGACATGTAATTAGTGACGCATTACAACAACTGTTCGAAACATCGACATCACCCAGACAATTAAATAAAAATAATCCCAAGTAGGTACAAATCGATACAGAATACGTTTGAAAATGTAAACACAACGTGACAGTTTCTACCTACGTATGCGTTTAACTTTTTTATAGTCATCAATACAATAAATACTAATTAGATTATGTTAATGTGTCCGATTGCCCATACAAACATAAATGGAATAATTGATTTATGTCACTGTTTATAAATGTAAATCAGTAAATATTTTCATTGTTTTAAAAAGGAATGACAGATATCGATAATTCATTGAATTTCGAATATTTTTTGTGTTTTAATATAGTCATTGCAGCCGTAATCGTAACCTATTTATAGCGATTACACGAAGAAACAAAACTGCTTATGACTTTTGGAAACGTCGTCCGTAATAAATAGCTTTAGAAGAATTCGGCCGTGAAACAGGCGGGGTAAGTTTATCTATTGCAATAATGAGTTGTCGCAGACACATTTAAATAAATTAACGTTGTACATTCGGCGCGCAGATCGAGTGTAGTTGCACCTC
>DWGJ01001212.1:0-21464 GCA_018246895.1 Aspitha aspitha aspitha
CTGCTCCACTCCTATTAGTCATAGGGGGCATATAATATATAATTCGTTACATATACAAATCTTTACTCTATAATATCCCACACAAAACGAATATTGATTCTCATTGTGTTTTTATTCTCGTCGTTATCGTATGGGTACGAATAACTTGAAAGATACTTGGCCATAATTTGAACTTGTCGTACGAAATGCTAACTACGCGCGACAGAAAAAAGTAAGTTTATGATCTTTCATTGGTTTTCTTTAGTTTGAAGACTTTGTTTTTTGATAGTGTTTTATTGATCTTGTAGGACACATTCATTCATATTTTTAATAAATAACGTGAAAATCAAATAGCTGTTCACAAAACAATCACGAAGGAATAAGATATGTTCCAATTCTTTCTCCACGATTTTAGTCCAAGCTCATTGCACGGGTACGTTGTAAAACTAAATAATTACTTATTATACATTTAGATTAAAGCGAAGCAAATAATATCAGTACATTTCCATTCCATCTGGAACGTATTCATCTCCGTTTATTACAGAATCAGAAGTTGATGAAATTATGTCCGCGCACAGTAAACAGCAATTGACTCACATAAAATATGCTCATTAAACATAAATGTTATAATAAATTCACGATTCGCTTCCTTATGTGTCTGTGTTAAGGGTAATATTAACATTTGAACCGATTTTACGCGGAATTCAATAAAGGAAGACTCAGTAGCCTTGGTTACTTTAAACGGTTGTCTCTCTTTACATCCGTAGAGCAATAAATTCGCTATGGTCCATATACAACGCTGTCAAAACAATGGTTCACGGACTTATAAGCCTAATAATACTCACATCATTGTTGAAATGTGCAAACTAAGGAACTCTTAAGTAGGGAATCGCTCGAGACATTTCAAATTGAAAATCACGATTTGACGATTTGGTCTGTAGTTGCGAGTGTTTGGATACGCAGTAAAAATATTTGTTGAACACTTCGCGATCTCCACTGTGCCATTCTGTTATTACTGGCGTATGATAATATTACCGCAGCAACTGGCAATGACCCCTGTTTTATTGCTGACTATATTTATTTTGGCACATACACATAAGTGATATCATATTAGTCACTTTAATGTACATGTACCTATGTAAACACTGCACGTATTTATGTGGTTTTTACTATTTAATATTCAAGGTGTTGTTTCATAAAGTTTTTTTTGTATAAAAGTAAATTATCTAAGGTTACATTAGTCTGACTATGCTGCCATACCTCGACCTTTGTTGAACGAAGACGTATCCAAAAAGCCTATATGACACTTAATAAGTAATATATGGTACGTTCGCGCTATTCATTTCTATCCGTCAGCTGTCGTAATCCAACACAAACAATTCATCACTAGATTCTATATCATCTACCTGGAGCAAGGTGCCGAGTATCCAGACGCCTACCTAACGTGGCAACAACAGCTGTAGCCAGCATTAGACGCTTACGGGTTGCAAGTTGCAACGCAATTACTCTCATTCGCAGATACGTACGGTAACAGGAAAGCGGAGGTATATAAAACATTTTAAACATTGACTAGCCGATAAAACTACTTTCGCTGTCCGATTCTGTAACGTAAGCTTACATTTAATTATAACGATCAAGTCGGAATAGCATTTCACATACATAATATCGCGATAAAAACATCTCTCCGTGACATTTCTCCGTGATGTAATAACTAATATAATATGTGACATAATGTGGTGTTAATGCGAAAAGATGCGGACATCCGTATAACCGGATTCCGCGATAGATCTTTTATACTATTTTTTAAAACAACTTAATCTTTGTAATTAACGATAATTGACATGACTTCTAAACAAATATGTCCAGTCTTAAATAGCACTGAAGTTCAATTCGAATAGCGCGGAAATAGAAAAGGTAATAGTTAGTGAAGTATGTTGTTATTAAAAATTACAAAAGCACTGCCTCTTCTACATTTATCTGGACCTGTTATTGTTACATATTTATTTACTACATTTCATTTCAAGTATTTTCAGTATTCAAGATTATAAAAATAGCATCATGGTGATATATGGCCATTACATGTATACATAGGTCGATAAGTTGTAAAAGAATCGCAAGGTGAAACCGACCGTGAGAAAGTATTAATCTCGCTGTGAATTCGATCTGCAACAAAATTCTTTCTCACACGAGTATTGGAAACAATCTCTGCTATACATTAATGTTTCATTTCACTTTACATCACCTACGTGCGTGAAGTTGCCTTTAGAGGATAATTTAAAAACCAATTCAATTTCTGTGCTGTAATAAAAGTAAAGCTATGGGTTTATAGTACACTATTTCTTTTGTAGGATAACATCAAGGTTAAAACATACTAAAATAAAATGTAAACACAGAACTAGACCATGATATTTAGATTTCAAATACTGTGGAGTCTTCAAATACGATACTTTTAGATGTTTTGACCTTGCATACAATGTTGTCTAGAATTTCGATTTCATTATGGAGAGCTTACTAAATTGTCTTACTACACTTCATTATTGGCATTTATGTTCTAGTAGGTTTACTTTGTGGCGACCTGTTGGGCGTATTGTTCACAAAGTTAGGTTCACCGAAAGAAGTTTCGGGTTCGACTCTTGTCTAGAAAAATATAAATATAGTGATTTATAAATCTATTTCGGGTCTGCGTTGTTACATATATGTATTGTGTTTACATATATGTAACGGAACTAAAAGTAAGAGTTTGAGCTACAAAACAATACAGTTCCAATAGTATAACAAATTGTTTTACTTCGGTATGCGTTTGGTTTGCAAAACAAAATTATTGCACAGAATACAGTGTAAACACTGATGGTATTTATCATCAGCTTGAGTTCGAAATGTAAACAAACCATTCTAGCACCGAGATGCAGTTTACATCAGACAAAGCGTGTTAGTACCTACCTATGTATTGCATAATCAATGTATTGCAGGTAACGTAGACATATTGTTAGTGCTATTGAAAACCTAAAACATATTTATTTCTTGTAAACCTTAATAATACCTTTCAGATCAAAGAGAACTTTTTATTATACATATTGAACTTTTTATAAAAACAATAATAAAGATGTAGGTATTACAACAATGAGGAAAATCGAAGATAAAACAGTTACTCGATTTACTACAAATATGACATGAAGTTGCATTCCAATCTAAAGCAAAAATTAATTGGCACGGAAAATTCGAAGGTCAAGTACTGAAAGTTGCTTCTATTACTGTACCACGTAGATTTATATTCCGCATTTCATCAGTCCGGTACAGAACAAAGACTTATTGTTTGTAACTTGTATATTAAACCGTATAAATGTATAATCCAATCTACCCATAGTATAACAAGTTACTCCTTAAGGTAATGGAATGCAGTGGCGATCGAGTTATGCATTTTGTTCCATATACTGCAGGTGAGTCTTGCGTCATACGCCGTAAGACGGTAAGTTGACGTTTACCAACCACATAGTGCAGTGCAGTCTCAGTGCATTTACCTCTCACTTCATTTAACTTATTACTAAACGCTTTGCGTACTTGTAAACATAAATATTGAACAAATTATAGTTTCAGCGGTTATACTTCAAGTTACATTTTTTACAAGTTGTTATTTTAATTGACGTACTAATTTTTAAATTATTTTTTTACTAAATAACAGCATTAAACGGTCGAGCTCTACTTTTTTATGATGGTTTTACTATGCTCACGCAATAAGATTTAGTAGTCTAGACCACAAAGGTATTATTGCTAATATCTATGTATGGTTGTTATTTTAGTTCTTCCTTATGAAAATTGCTAGCAATAGTATTAGCATTATTGTTATCTGTACATTCCGTCCCTAGTTTTTTTTTACAAGTGGCGCGAACCATAAAACAATATGTAATAACCTGCTGTTTTGAAAAGTGTATGAAGGCGATAATGTTAAGTTATTGCGCATTGTTGACCCAATGTTGTTTTATAAAGTGCACAGAATGATCCCCGACCCGCACATTAGTTAGATAAACGTAAAATTGTAGATTGTTTGCTATTACAGCGTTGGTATAGTTCAGGCGCTTACGTACAGACCTAGATAACTAGCTACTACTCCAAATGCCAGGCTAGACACAAAAGTATTTACTGCACTAGAAAGAAAATGGTATTTACTTAAAATGCACAACATTTATTTCTTTATTAATTCATTGTACTTCGTTATTTCGATACTATCATTACCTAAAAAAAGGATATCAAAACGTTATTTTCTGTTTCATTCGTTTTTATTCATTCAAGGTCAATATACAAACTTAACGGTTACTGTATATTTATATAAAACTTGTTTTCCTACCTATCACGTAAAACATAATGTCATAAACGCTGTCTTACTACGTGCCTCCCCAAAACGTTTTTTTTTTGTATTATAGTGACACATTTACGCGTCACCTGCCAACCGTTTTTACTACACATACATTTAGACTGTATTAATAAACTGATTACATCATCAATCAGATTTACTATCCACGAAACCGGATAAATTTATATTTAATTTTATTTTAAATAAAACAACATAAATGAAAATAAAGTAATATTCACAATTAAATTTCTGAATAATGCTTTTTGACTGTGTTTGTTATTTTATGCGTTAACATAGTACGTTATAACTTAACTCCGTTTATCTTGCCAAAATACGAGCAGGCATAATTGCTTACAGCGCTACATGGCGTAAGCCAACAATTTGAATTGACATACAAGTGCTTTTACGCTTATTATATTATGTATTTGTTAAATATAAAATTTTGGAGAACTATGTATAATTTTTCATGATAAAGATAATTAGCTTATTACCATTCAATTTTTAGGTAGACCAACAAATAAGTAGGTATACTTTTACATAGATCATAGATAATTTTTAGTGTTTTGTCAATGACAAATATCTTCTGTGCAATTTATATATATTGCAATTTGCAACAAATATATTATTTTCTACTGTAACTTATCGCGTATATGAGTGCTCTTTCAACCGTATTGACCAGCTTGATCTATAAAGAAATTATAACGTATTTTGTATAGCTTGTACGTAGAACCACGAGCGCAACGAATTCTTAAAACTTTTAATATGTGTTGATAGATGTGTTGTTTACTTACGCAGGATACTTCGACAATCTATGCGAATATTGATTGTTAATAACATAAGTTACTGGTTACCGCCTTTCATAATAAGCATACGTTTACTTACATTGTTTGTCCACCATATATGGCGGCCTCACACAAGTGCCAACTTCGGACCGCCTGTGTGTACCAATAAAAGACAAAAGACAGGAAATCGTACTGCATAAGTTACACAATTATTGAAGATATATTATAATTATACTGCCACATTGTACCGCCATTGGTATCATATATACATGCCAAACGTTTTAAAAACATGCATAATGCTTTTGTTATAAATAATTTAATGTAGGTATCTATCAACGCTGTGAGGTCGAAGTGTATTAGCGTCCGACCATTGTTTGCAATATTCAATGAAATAAATAAATTTATTTACCTACTATCATTTACGTACATAATTTCGATTTCAATTGACTATTTTTCTCAGTAAATGGTTTCGCACTGTATTTATTTGCCTCTTGGTCGAAGAGTGCAGAAAAGGCCGCTATGTTTTGTGTACAATATACACGCAATATGTTATTATCCACACAATGTAATGAAGTTGTCACAGATTACCTGATGGCGAGAAATTTCTCTTCCTTAATAGCATTGATAGCAAATAGCTATAAAATCTTAAGTAACTACTTACTTTGATGTAATTAGGTACCTATCAAATTAATGTTTTCATCGAGTGGAAAATATCTCAACACAGCATAATACTCACATCTGTGTCAGCTTGGAACTAATTGATCATGCAATCAACCAAACTGTTTAGTCTGCGCGTCAATTTGAAGTAGGCGTGTTCCAAATTACAGGCACAAATAGCCCTTTATATTAATTAATCCTTACAGTCTAACTGGTTGAAATTCTAGGAATCCTTTTAGAAATTCAGTCAGCCACTTAATGACTAGTAGTAATGTCAAAATATATTTTTTTGCAGATAGTGCCGTTTTTACATTCGTGTAGGTGTACTTATGATGTGAACTATTAAGTTAGTTGCTAACTGACTTAAACCCGTTTCTAGTTACCGTTACATTTTCTAGCTACGTTTTATAGTCTCGCTTTTTATCTCGACAAATGTCCAATAAACATAATTTTTGTTCATTTTTATTATTTTATCTAACAATTGTGCGTAACTTACGAGTGTTTAGTGTCATAACTTCTTAGTGCCCACTGTAAAAAAGGGAAGAACAATTCGGCAATCTAATTTCTAAGAATTCATTGATTAAACAGTTATAGATAAATTTAAGTGATGTGTAATGAAATTATGCCTCATAAATTATTCTCAATTACAGAATACGGTGTCAAATTGGTCATAAAATGTTCAATTTTTCATTTTACTTACAGAGGCGGGTGGGTCACAACAAGTCTAAAATAGAAATACCAAGTCCAGTGCGGCAGTGCGGGCGGTCTGTATGCAGGCCTCGAATCCTATGCAAATGGCGATTGTTTGCGCAAAGTGGACGACGGTGACAATAATTTATCACGACCTTGACCTTGAACGAGTGCTCCCACGGATTACCGAACGTTTGCAGATACAGCCTGTAAGAAAAATAAGCCGCCGTCGACGCACCTACTGCTAGTGCTACCATCGTTCATGGCGTTAAATGAAAGATCCGAATGTAATGTGTAATTGAATACAATAAAGTGTTGTCAATCTTAATATATAACTAACATTGAAGTCACAAGCCATCGATGAAAGATTGTTTTATTCCAGCTGTAAGGTATCATGAAAAACTTTTACAAAGACAAAGACAAAATCAAAGTCAATTTATCCTTTTAGCACCTACAATAACAGAAAATATGTTAAACTTTAAAACACCCCTCTTTATCTGTGGGACGTACATAAAAAGAAAAGTAATATATATGTACAGAGTTTTTAACGTAAGTCCTGAAATCGGGACGTTCCGGTATTATCTTAACATTGTGTAACTCTACCTGTGTCTGGCAATTTGTGAATCTGCAAACTGGGACACGTGCGATGTTAATTTCGATGACCTTTCAATGTTTATAGCCACAGGTTTCATTTCAATGTCACCGAACCTTAATTTGAGTTTTATTTCACCAAAATAACTACATTTGATAAGTAATTAACAATCCGAAATTGCTTTAACGGTTCCTAATTGAGTGGCAAAACCAAATTTTGCGTTTATTGCTTTTACATTACTACCATTTTCGTCAAGGTTTACAAGCGTTTTTATATTATGGTGTAAAGAATTCGATTCAAATATTATCAATGAATAGGTAGATATTAAGCAAGAGTTCTAAACATTTGTATAATCAATCTAAAATTTTGACGTGGTTTGGATCTGTATATTAATATCAATTATCTTGTTACGAATAAGCAAATTCTAATCGATCAAGATAATATCTTTGTAGATACTGTTTCCAGAGCGTGTCTGGTGAATTACCTAATTGCACGGCCGCATTCGAATAAATGTTATTGTGTCAAGGTCGTAAGAGAATTCGTTCGCTTCGAACGTACATGAATAGTATCTACGTCGTGCCAAAACTGTAACACAAATTAACATTTGTAGTTTCCAGCCAGCCTTCAATTGTAAACGTTAAATGTTATCAATTTTAATACTACCTTTTGCCTTTTGACGGTCAGTTTGCGTGACGAGGATAATGGTTTACATGTGATTTCTTAAGAATTCTAACATGTTAGTTTGATTGGGACATGATACCACAAAGGTATTTGATTTTGAGATCGATAACTTGTAATGATTGATAAAAATATTTTTAAAATTTACGAAAGCAACCATTTGTTCAAACCCATACGGCAATATTTACATGAGCTACTGCTGATTACGGATCTTTCCAAGTAAGAGGCCTAAACCAAAAGATAAAAAGGTCACTTTTCGTAACATTTAAGTAGTTTTTGTTGATCAATGAGTAACACAAATTAATTAATTTTAACCATCATATAGAGCTACGGAAATAATCACAATTAAAACTCGAATGTAAGATAAAGGAAAATAATATCGAAATTTTAATTCTCACCCTAAAAGAGTTCGTATTTTACGCAATAACCATTTCATGATAGAGGTTTCTTGTTGCCATTGGAAAACATAATATAACCCAGAATTATTCGTGAGTTGTTGGTTATTCGACAGCAAATAGCAGACGAGCAAAGTCAATCATGTTATAGCTCTATTAAATCTTCAGTCACGCAAAGAAAACTTAGGTTACGGCATTGCATAACCGTGAAAGATATTTTTATCTCTATTGCTATTTTACTTTCACTATATTTAGTCACAAATGCGCCGGTAAAAAAATACAAGTAAATGTTTGTAAATATACAAATGTACAATGTAAATATACAAATTGTAAATATACAAATGTTTGTAAATATAAATGTATATTTGTAAACAATTGTGAATTAGGTAGGTAAATAACTACTTAGGTAGGTACATATAAAGCTGCCCTCAACAATATAACATTCGTAGTTTTACGGAATTGCAAGGTGGTATACGGCCTGCATTCCTGGTCACTCATAATACATAGGTATATTTGAACGCCAAGTGTTATATTTATAATAGAAAGCAGATAGAAATTTTATTTATGAAAAACTGATTAGTACGATTTATACTCTTTCATTTTCTTTCATTGGAACGTAGAATTTCACGCGGGATTTTGAAAATAGGATAACTTTTTAGAGCACTGATATTTTCTGATTGCAAAGGTTTTTTTCTACACAACAGCATATGTAACATACCATGCTGTTGACGTACGAATACATTAAAGGTCTAAAACTGGTGGATTAAGAAAAGACTAGTTGAAAAATCTTCATGATACTTTTAATAAGTTTCCGTTTTAGCTTCGCACCATATAAACTAATGAGCCAATCGGGTCTTCACGTATGGACTAAATAAAGCACAATCTACATATTATTGTTCATTACAAATCTCACGATTTCTATATTCTCTATTTAAAAATAAGAAGTTTGAGAGTTCTCTTCCAGTCGCGATTAATTATAATATTTCACAGATACTGTTAAGTAATGTGTGCTGAATAAATTGGGTCGGTACTTAAATAAAATTTAATTACCATTATTGTTGAGAGGAGTAAATATATTCTGTATCTAATAATGCACAAGCATTGCCTTTACTTCTGGTATAAGAGATACACGTACTATTTTGTGTTTATTATTAGATATTTTGAATCATGGTTTATTTTATAAAGACGAAGATGTATCTAATAGTAGCATGTGCGCAACAGAAATGTTTCTCGTGCAAAACTTACGATATACGAGTATATAACTACGTACATTATTATTAAACACTCAGCGCACCGTGGGAATGAACGCTTCCCATATCGTGGCACAAAATATTGGCCCAAAAAATCAAAAAAAATTTTTAGATACAAAGACGACATTTACATATATGTCTATTATTCCAACTATACACACAAGATATCCAATATTACCGAAATAGTCACATGCAAATGTCACTCTTTCAGTTGCTGAAACTGTAAATTTTTGTACCGTTACTGTGGCACATTTATTACCAGAACACAATTAATATACAATTAGTTGAAAAACGTAAGCGTAACATCTGCCCGTTAAGGCCGTTAACCGCGACCATAAAGCATTAACGTCTCTATAAGCTTCATAAAACCAACTACGCGTTAATTAAAGCCCCTTTCTTTCGTGAATTATCGTTCACACCCTTCAATTGACTCGGTAACAATGATACTGCCGAAAGCTTACGTAAGTCTGGAAAGTGGACCTGTTCGGTTTTGTACGATTGATGCTTATCGGGAGTTCGATTGGGAAAGGACAAAAAGTGGTTCGAATATATACAGAAAGTTGTCACTTGTCACCAAAAAGGGAGGCATCGCATTCGCTTTCGATGATCGAGTACGAAAGTACTGTATTGTAACCATCCGGTTCTCCGACCTTGGTGTAAGCTATACAGCCAAATAACTTATGGCCCTCGCGTGACTACGCTGTTAAGAAAACAAAAGAAATCGTTCGCGAAGTTTTTGGCGAACTTATCGCGAATGCTTTGATCTAGTGAAAGTTGTTGCCCATTACCCCGACGTACATAATGCCTACGCACTACTAGTTATCACAGAAAAGGACATATGCATATTTATAAAATAAATGGTGGTCATTGTACACTTCAAAATGATCTATGAGGGAACAGCCCGATAAAGACTACAGTTATATTTCAGTAGCACGCGAAATTAAACATTTACACAATCTCTATAGTATAAATAAATGATGTTAGATCTTATAAGTCATATTAAAAATATTTACATTATTTCACAATGAGCACAGCTAAATCTAGACCGTTGGCGGCAAAGGCCGAACACATTCCATCGTGATATTTAGAACGCTGATATTTTCACCATTGCCATTATTAAAAGTCAGTGTTTAAATATACAAAAAAACTCTATCAAATCGTAATTAGTATATAATAATACATATTATATAAATCATGAAGGTGCTTGCTGTTTTCCTGATACATTACCACGCACAGTTACATCGTACGATCTCTACGTGATTTCACATGGAAACTATGACGGTTAATCGATTCAATCAATTTCTTGGCCATAAAACATGCGAGGTCGTTGACCGGAGACTTTATATATAATTCGATGCCCGTAATGGAATAAAGAAAATCGCCTTAAGGCTTTTTACCGTCAGACATAATTTCTCTAAGATTTCATCGTTACATAACGATCGCAATTATCAGTTATTATAGGCGTCACTATGACAAATAGATGCTTTTTTATTTAGGCGTAAATAATTTTCTATGACCATGTAATATACGAATATTTTTCTATTAGAACGACTATTATCCAATAACAGCCTACTGATTATATAGATATAAGCCTACCACTACGGGGGTCCGACGTATAAATCCTGACAAGGGACGTCTGACTAGTTATGTGCATGTTCGTTAAATATCTCTGTATATAATGGTGAAGAAAAATCATAAGGACAACTAAATGCCTTAGAACTCTCCATAACGTATAGTTATATAAGGTTGATGATAACTATTTGTATTTTGGCGATAAAATACAATAATATTTAACACAATTATCTATTCAACATAGAAAATAAGTTGTAGTTTAAAATACTTAAGCAAAAAGAACTTTTATTATTATTTCAATACCTACTTTCTTCGCTGAGGTAAATATGTGCAGTAACATTTATATTTCCTAGATCGTGTTACTCTTAGAAAATTAATATTTCAAATCGAGACTCCATTAAAAATCGTAGCGCATAACAATCGCCACATAATAGTCAATACAATATTAATTTCCCTTGAGACCTAACTTTCTCTCCTTACTTATAACAGACTTTGCGACTTAATTGACTGATAAAAATCGACAAATAGAATGGACATGATATAATACATATAAATGAATTGTGTTAAGTAAATACTATGTATGTATTATCAAGCAAATAAACCTACCTATACTAAATGTTATCGGCAATCTGATATGCAAGTAACGTAAAAGATTCAATTCAAGATGAATTGTTCCCATAATTTACGCTCTTAAAAGTGATTAAAAAAAGGGTTTCATTCAACTTTTGATGGAAGTAATCACAAACATACAAATAGAATTGCACCTACTTTCGCAATTAAAACATTAATATGGAAATGATAAAATACAGCTAAAAGGTAAAAGGAACATTAGACCCCCTAATCCAGGTAAAACTACAATCGCCAATTATATTCGAAGCAACTATTGAGTCACGCTTCCATGGAAACACAAAGACGTTATATCAATTAGTCAGAAAATTAAAAGCTAATTGTACGGCAATGACCCGCTGAAATAAGGAAACTCCTTAAATAGGAAACAATATCTAACTACTACGAATGGAAATAGGCAAATGGGTCGTAGTCTACTTTTAGCTAATCCAATCAACAGTAGGCAGGGAGATAATCGATACGAATACACCTACATAACATGTATATTAAGTGCCCTCGCATACAACGACTGGCAGGCAAAATAGTTAAGAAACAACCGCAAGTTATGCGTACGACAAACGTGATAAAATCGCAATGTGGCTTTGAGAAATTTCCGATTTTATATAGTTACTATTGGACTATTAAAACAATGTAAATTGTTCCGATACCAGTAAACACGCTGTTAAATCAATCGCTCCAATTTTGAACACAAGACTTCCTCTCAGAATGATGAGGGTTAAAGTTAAGGCTATAGTCTGCCACGCTGACCAAGTAGGTACAGAAGGAGTATTGGAAGACTTAGAGAATATTATGAATAGCTCTAAGCTGTATTAGTTTTCGTTACAATGTTTGTTTGCACATTCCCTAGAACTTTCGTGAGTAGGGCTGTCATTCACACGTACTGTTATACTTTCTTCATTTACAACTAATTAAGATACTACATAAGTAGTAAGAAAAAAGTTTCTTGCATATTTCTTTACTGTAAATAAACTAATCAATTTCACAGAGCCGATTGTACCGAAGCATATTACACAAATATAATGAGAACCACATAGGTACATTAATATGAATGATAACTATATTTATGTAGATTTTAACTTTTTATACCTAAAGAAATCACAAACCTCACGGGTGGCTATTATCCAATAATATACTAAGTAGTTTTTATACAAATTATAATCCAGATCAATCGGAATTTCCTGCTCAAAGAGTTAAGCGGGCTTGAGCTTGCTACAGCGATTTACCCGTCAAGTTAAACAAGAAATGAGAGCAGAAATGTTAGTATTTACGACACCCAAGTTCCCATTTACTTGCGTAAACAAAACAAGGTATGTCATTCTAACGTAATGTCGCATTCTTTCATGTTCCAATGATGTAAGCTGCTTCAGTAAATGAAAGAAATAAGAAATTTAACAAAACAATCAAGTTCACTCTTCCATAAGAGTAATCGTCTGTAACAGATTATCTTTTTATTTATCTTATAGTATTAACTGTCTAGTAAGGTAAACATGTTTTTAATACTATCAAGTACTTCAAACCTTTCCAGTACAAATGAAGACATCTTATTACCTCCCAGTATGGAACTAAAACAACAATTTTTTCATATTCTGTGACCAGACCATTTCCTAAGAGTAACGGACCACATGAATGATATATAAGTTCCGCTTATTTTCCGTGATTTCATCCAGTTGTTGATAATGTTAGTTTGCTTGCTGGTCCCAAATTATTTCAGATCCACTCCGCACTGACCCGGGCAATACATTTCGTATGAGTTGGGGGCGCTCCGTTAACCTTGTTATCTCCGTGCATACGGTGAATGTCCACAACAACACCGTTACATATGTCTCGTGTGCCATCATGACATCTAATCTGAAGCCCTGCTGACAGCAGTTTCACAGTCAAGTATACACAATCTTTTGAGGTTGATAGTGAACTTGATAGATGAACGCTTCGGTCCCTATAAGTGGGAAACAAATTATTGTATCAATAATTTTAAATTCAAGTCGCAATTTTTTATATTAATAGTAAGATTCTAGAACCCTCTTTTCAAAGGTTTCTCTTCAAGACAAAACGTATTTTAATATTCTCTTACAAAATTTACTAATATGCTTAAATTGCTAATATCAGGGACCTTGCAGATACTTCAGGTACTTCCACTACTTTTATAACCTAAATGAAATACCAGCAATGTGAATTTAGTCGAGATTAGAGACAGTATTGTAGAGACAACTAACTTTCACTAGTAACACATTAATCATACTTCAAAAATAAAACAAAATTGATTGCGAAATAAGCTGAAGGAAGAAGCAATAAAACTACAACGACAAAAAATACTAATATAATTACTGTCAAAAGTTTTTAACATAAATTAGGACGAACTAGTGAGCTTTTCGTAACGTTTTATTAAAACCATTTGTAGCTTTTTCGAATGTCTCAAGAAAATTATATCGTCACGAAAAGTCATAAAGCTGAATTCCTCGTGCGCCGTTGCAATAGCGTTAAAATACTTCACTTTGGATTCGATCCCACTGACTGATATACCTTACGATGAATACCAATGGTTTGTATACATAACACGACTAACTGTCCAGCCGCGTGGATACATTAACATTGCGAGCACACGTGCTCTCGATGCATAATCGGAACTTCGCAATAATCGATCAGATTAATTTGGATCGTATTTTTTCTGCAGCACGTATCTTCATATTGTAATTCACTTATCTTACCGCCTTATCAAAGGTAAGTTGGAGCGTGAGTTTCCACTTAACGTAATATGTTCTGTGCAATCGAGATTAATCAATGAAGCGTTTCCCAGAACGGGCTCTATCGTTCGAATACCGCGGAAAGAAATTGACATAAAATTAATTAATTACAACCGGATCTCAGATGAAGAAACTATCTGACACTGCAATGGAAATGGCGTGTCACGACCATTCCAGCGTAAAGCGCCTGTTACGTATGTTACGGCACCCAACTGTAACCGACGCCGTTCATCGCGTAAGAAAGCAAAAGAATATAATTTGAATAACACTCATAATCAAGGCATTGAACTTGCGTCTATGGCCGACCGTGTGATTATCGAAACCAGAATACTTTCACTCGACGAGGCGGCCAGTTATCGCGCGGATGAGTTTGACTACGAAAATTATAATAATTAAGAGGATTGTATGGGCAGTGATTCAGCTAGTGATTGTCGATAAGCGTAGCCAGTGTCATCGCGGCTTGTATACAAGACCATTGTAACTGTGAACTTTCAATCGGTGTCTTTGTTGCGATTATGAAAGAAAGAAAGCGTGCGGTAAATTTTTGTTTAAGCCTAATGAGACGGATTACGTTTATCACGACTTTCATAGAATTTGAGTACCAGCTTAGTGTTGTACATTGTTTTGTTGCGGTCGTTAATGCGATAACTGTAAATCAATACCTACATTAATACCTACTCGTAATTGTTAAAATAGCATCCAAACACAAAGTGGACAGCTAGTGTTTCACTAATACCACAATCTAAAAATGGTTTTGCCGCTACTTTAGAAATGTTTAACTATACTGGTAAGCAATAAAATGAAAGAAGATTATACGGAAAAAACGTACAGACTACACACATAGGTTAAAGCAGTCATACATAATATGAAACAACCATACGTTAAGTTTAATGACTTCAAAATAAGTAACAACAACAAGATTTTGCCAACAAAAGCTTTCAATCCATTTTATATTCTGTAGTCAGGCACAAGTAAGCGACCTTTCCCGGATATCTAAAGAATGAAATCGATTACCTTACATATTCTCCAGAGTACAGAAACATTAATTAGAAATCGGTACCGGAAGCTGCTAAATCATAACTAAAATAACAAAACAACTGCTTTACTTATATAAACAACTAAAAAAAATTTATTTAATATCACATATCTACACTACTGGTATTATATGTATTAAGTAGTTTTTGTGGTTATTATCATGTGCAACAACCGCAGAACTAGGCGTCATTAGTACGTAGATACTAAGGTAACCATGTAAATAATGTTAAAGGCTATATTATCACAATGAGCTATTTAAAATAATGGTGACCTGTTACGTGATGACTGAAGATTAACCTTTGACAAGTAGTACCAGTTACATAAAAAGGGTTTATGGTAAAATTAAGATTTTACGCTAAATATCACATACAATTACATAACTTTTCGAAAGTTAATGATTGCTTCTTGGAAAACGCTTTTCGAATTTCGCGGCTGTAATTTCATAGGAATTATCTTCAAATTTTAAGAATCAGTAAATATGTTTTGGTCTTAGAAAGACGATCCCAGGCAAGAATATTTACGAACATTACCGTGCTTCGGATGATCAGAAGCCACGGTAAGCCGTTACACCCGGTTGTTATCGTTTGATAACACTTGGTAACCTCTTGGGAGGCCTCAGGGGTGGCTTAATAAAACTTTGGATAAGCTACTGTCCTGTTCATGACAAATATAATATAGTATTTTGAAAGTAACAATATATTATTTTGTTACCGTTAACTGAAATATAAGTATTACTTTTATTTTATTAAAACACTGTACCTATATTGAATATTTGTGACATTATCAGAATAAAAAAGTATCGTGCTGATACTCGTATATGAAGGAATAACGTTAACAGCATTTCAAGTTGTTCATTTAAGGATCAACAAAAGAATGGCGTCAAGTAAAGATTAAAAACAGGTAAACAAAACTATGGACGCGCATTTAAACCCCACGGAACCGGTCCTGGGCTGCTATACCGGGAAAAGATCGATTAGGCGAGTTCCGATGTTTTGACGAATAGTTAGCTATTGGTCACAATAAATATTGTTCTTACTGGAACTTAAAATATTAATCGATTAAGCTAACTATAAAAATCGTTATGACCATAAAAAGTAAGGGTAAAAGTACCTATAAAGGAGAAGTGAATCTGAAACAATGGTGATTAATAATGAAAGAGTTTTTTTAAGTTCTAAGCTTTGACAAACTCAAAACCAAAATAAGTGTAATATCTAAATTTTTAATCATAAATTAGGAAGAATGTAAATAAACATACTTAAACTAAATTTTGATATTTTTAAGTATGTACGTGATGGAACTTATATTAAGTTCCTACATTCGTCCCATGACACCAAAATAAGCAATCGTAAGTATTATCAAACTCGTGATAGATAAACATTTGCTCTGGAAGCCACAAAGGTAGAGCAATGACCTGGGCCCGCATGTTACCGATTGATAACGCAGGTCAAATGGGCCGTGCGACCCATAACAATGGCGTCCTATTGATACACACCATTCAATTCGCTAATACCCCTTTAATTGGTTGAGTGATTCAGAAAGTATCCGGTACAAATTGCCTGATACATCAATTGAATTCAAATTTTATGAACGTATGCCCACCCATCAGGATATAGTTGTGGAAACTTTACATACAAAGTCAATCAATCGATTTGATATTATTTTAATACAAATATTGTTAGTAACTCATG
Organism: Aspitha aspitha aspitha; assembly: GCA_018246895.1. Taxonomy (NCBI): domain Eukaryota; kingdom Metazoa; phylum Arthropoda; class Insecta; order Lepidoptera; family Hesperiidae; genus Aspitha; species Aspitha aspitha. The sequence continues at coordinate 17,035 of DWGJ01001212.1, forward strand.
AAATATTTTTCAGAGAACACATCTGTTCAGTTTAATTTGTATGACAAATAAAGTATTACTGAACTTCAAAACGCTATTTGTTTTATAAGAAGATATAGATAGGTACCCTATTTGCACATATGAAACTTAGTAACCAACATAATCTACATAAATGCGTCTAGTAATAAGGTTTATCGCTCGCTTATCGAAGAATGGGCTCCGGCAATGCATGAGGTCGGGTCAGGCCACGGCGCTGCGACAAGCTGACTGACATCTCGAAAGCGTTATTTACATTTAGTTATTTATTATTTATTGGTACTAGTACTACATAGTTACGCAACTGCTGAATATGAGTCCTTCCTGGCACTAATAAAATCTTGAATAGCTGCACCAAGCTTCGTCAGCGCAAATGTAAAATAATGTAAATAGTTATCTACAGATGAGAACTAGGCCTGAAATTATAGAGCATGGAAACGTTAGTTTTAAATTTCACAATATGCAATATCATTTTGAATTTCTCAAAAAATAAAATGGATATTGCGGAAAGTAGGTATAATGACTTAGACTATTTCATATTTATCAAGGATTCAAGGCGCCTTACCTATTCTTGTTATCTCATAAATAAATGCCAAGAAATCGAACACTTAAACTTCTTTACCCATGTTGTCATGAAGGAGCTATAGAAGTAAAACTTATTACTGATGCACGCAGATGCACGTTTGAGGTCAAAGGTCAAGCAACTACGGCAAAATTACTAACGTTTAGTACTTACTAGTAGACACTGTTCTTGTATTGAACTGAGAGGTGAAATATTTAACCATAAAATGAAGCCACCGAGAAGTTGCAAAAAGTCAACAGAGTTTGCCGCTAATGAATTCTAAAATGAAAATATACTAAATGATCAGATTAACATAGCCTAGCTAGTTGAAGAAGAAAAAACAATTTAAATAAACAGAAAAAAAGAGAGATCCGATAACCTACATTCCTACATACGAATGTCTATTCATACCTATAATATAGCCATACAAAACGTATTATTCCATTACATACGTATAAATACTAGTGTTAATTCATTTTATTCTAATTTATCTTATACAAAGTAGCGAGCGATACCAGGTGTCATATTAAAATAAATAACTTTCTTGGTAAAAGCGTTTTATAACATCTCGTATATATTGTAATATTTTTAAAATAAATAAACGCAGTACAAGCAACAAATGAAACCGAAATGTTGATTAAAAGTGCCGCCCGCTTACTTTGTGGAGTACCTTCTGATTCTGATAACTCCTCCTGCTGCCTTAGGACAATGATCACATAAAAACTTCCACAAAAAACATATTTGTTTCCATGTCACTACCAAAACTACAAAAAAAAGGTTATAGAATAAAAGTGGATACTAAAAGAACTGGAGTTTGGCGAACGTTAATCGTACGAATTGTTCGAGATTTCAACATAGTATAACAACAACAGTATAACAACAACCTATCTATTAGTTATGTAGAAACAACCACTTAAAAAGACTATATAAGTACATAATTATATCTATACTTCAATAGCTAATATTAATACAGGAATTTGCCAGAAAATGCATGAAATTACTACTTCGCCCATAAATTCGTTTAGCGCTTACCTATAAATGTATTGAAAATCGTTAGAACCCTTTACGAGAAGTTATAACATTTATTTATTTTTCTGTGAATGAAGCTGTGCCTTCTTAGTACAGATTAAGTGTATATTAGTCTGCTAATTTGTCATTCATATTATTATAAAAGAGTTTTTACTGTTTATAACTGCCATTTTACCTAACAGGTGGTTAGAAATATTCAGATATTGTTTAGTTGACGTGTCGTGTGTTTATGGAAATCGTTCAACGTGGACCGAACAGTCGGCGGTCGGCGGTGAATCGACGGAAGTCGCCGGGACGACGCGATATTTTGAGCAAGGCGCGCTCGGCATGCGACATGTACCTACGGTATAAATATATTACCTACAGCTAAATGCACATTTACAGTCGTACTGAACGGACAACAGTTTGACCATTCAAATATCAGAACAACGATCCGCATGTCGTTTACAACTAATAGACCTTTAAACTCTATTTTTTCCAAAAAGTATATAACGAGACATTCGTACGAGTACGTTATCCTATATTGTAATTTAAAATACTGTACTTACGGCAAATATGCATGGTGCCTGTCTAATATTTATCCTTGAAAGTAGATAAATAGAAAGGATATTGTTTAAGCTGTAAATACAAATTTATGAAGATTGAATTATGTACTTAACTTATGCAACATTAGTGTCCGCTTAGGTACATTAATTAATAGTCTGCTTTTAGGAGTTCATTTTAATGTTAGTCTCAATTGCGGCCTCAACAAATTATGTACTACGATCTTTCACTTCTTTACTATACTCGTCTACATATACATATATGTACATGTCTTAGTCGCAAAGTCCTCTCTTGCTCTATTTATAACCTCATAGTTTTAAATGATAAATGAAAAATCAAGTCAATAGCTATTTCCGAACGGGCTCCCAGGTAAACAGATTTCAAGGACGCACCCAGTCCGCACCACACCCGTTTCCGCTGTGAGCGCCATGGATATTAAATTTGAGTTAGCTACCCAATAAAGCGTTATTGCTAAACAACACTAACCGTTATCCGCTATGTTCCTTAAGCTTCTGGTAGATGATGCTTTTTGCTTGCTCACGTATTAAACCCTCTTTCATGACATTATTTAAAAATCCAATTACCCTGTGAGTTATAGTACCTACCTACAAAGTGAGGTCAAACACAAAGTTCGCGGAATTTCTTCCCGATTCGTGGTTCGAAGGAAAGATACACTATGATCAACTTGTCGCATTAACACTTCACTTTCCCTGCAACCCAGAATTTCAAGCATTTACTCATCTGCCGGCAAAGTGCCAATAATTACAGGGATGGTTGTTTTGACTCCCCTCGTGGTGAAGAGAAAATTTCCGGACTTTATGATAGATCGCCGATGATGGATCACTTTCTCGAAAATTGAACGAAAGTGTGTCGTGTGAAAAGGGTTTTTTAGTGTGGAATGTGCATCTTGCACGGACTGCGTGTTGTACGTCAGTGCGCAGATTTCTGACGACGATCGTCGACGCTTGCTTTCAACAACATGTAACGCCACATTTCAGTTACAATTCGCGTTCCAGTAGATTTTTGTTTCATTTCATATCGATATATCTGATAAGAAATTAAACATTGCCGTTGATGTTTTTTTAATGTCATAAATTGAAGAAATGTCTGCTAAGCAGAAGCAGACGTAGATGTCCACTCTGGGGACCCTTCAATACACATAAATATTATACCTCCTACCAAATCTTAACATACTACCTTCCATTGAGTAGATTCTTAAACAGATTTATGAACCGAATAATTCCTCAAAGTTAGACATATTTATTGCTGAGTTACTCGCAAGTAGTTGACAATATAATCCACCTGTAATTTTATTGCTAGATGCAGACGTACAGTAAATGCGTTCAGCTCGCTTTAAAACAAAATAGTTTGAACGTGTAATAATGAAAATCACTTGCGAGACGAAGCGGGACGGCTGAAGGGAGACGGCTGTCGTGCCCCTCCACCCGCTACCCCCGCAACACACCCGCGGCCAAGCGAGAGGCGACAGCTCGCCAGCTGCACGTTCGTTTCTTCTTGCCTTGTGTTTTTCGGGTATCGTAGCGAGTTTGACGTTTCATTCTTATTTTCCGTTGACTTACAAACATTCATGAGACAAGTTCACGTATTTACGCGTGTGATAATTATTTACAAACGTATGTGAATATATAAACTAAATACAGACAAATCTGTTCGACCATCGGCGAGCAGTATCGTTATTTGAAGTGTACGTTACTTGGATACCAGTGTCTTTTGTCTGTGAATAAAACAAGAGTGGTGCTATTTCAGTACGTTCCTGTTGTATATCGTGGACCTGAACGTGTGATCAGTGATTGTTGTCGTGGCAGGTTTCCGTGGAGGAAACTTTCGAAACGTGCATAAAACAGTGGGTAATGCTTTCCTAGCGAATGCACGCATTCCACCGGGAAGCAAGTGCCGGCAATAAGCATTTTACGGTAAGTAACGCGCTCAAGTTCAACGTACTTTGACCTGGAACTGCAATGGTAATCGATGTCCAAAATGTGAGGAAACTGCCAAGACAGCCCACGGCGGATAAATTGTGACCTAATTCTATCGAGTTTATTTAGGTTCCTCATAAATATTTCATGGCTGATATAATGACAGTAGTAATCAACTAAGTATAATATACTTATTTTATTTATTTTGGAGTTAAGAGCCTCCGAAACCGGCGTGTATGCATGAAGAGAATGATGAATATAGATGAATCACGGCAGGTTTGTAAGGACAGGGATATTTGGCACTCGCTGCTTTCTGCCTACCCCGCAAGGGACCTGGCGTGACG
>DWGJ01001213.1:0-21448 GCA_018246895.1 Aspitha aspitha aspitha
TTCTTCTTCTATCTTTTTGTTGTTTATATGTTGTTATCTTAAGTTATTATTTTATAAAGTGCTGTTGTGTGTGTGTAAGCTACTGTAAATAAATTTTCATTCTTTCTTTCTTTCTAATCTGTACTTAACCCTTTCCACTCCAAGGCTGAATTATGTAGCATCGATAAAATTTAATTGAATTACAGTATCTTGCGATTCTAGAATATGTTTTCATTCATTCGTGATTGAAAACATTTTAGTAACAAAAATCCCTCCTGTTTTAAAATTTTCCGCAAAAAGAAGTACTACACCATGTCGAGTATCACTCGACAGTGGAGCTTGTGGAACAAAATCAGTGTCGAGTGACACTCGACATTGGAATGGAAAGGGTTAACCAGACTGTTTTTAAAATCAATTGTTTTTTTCATTTTATAAGATTTTATAAAATATTGCATTTAACAGACTTATACTCGTAGTATCGAATTTCTATTAGTTTAAATGTATCCCTTCCCTAAATCTATTGTAGTATTCATGTAGCAATGATATTGAAAAAATATTAAATGGTAAAAAACTTTTATATTCATTGTTTGATCAAATCTAAATACAGTCACACGAAAATGTATAGATTTGTTTGTTTTTTCAAGGTATGGGACATCAGCCAGCCGTCCAAGGCGCCCGTCAGCCAGCTGGACTGCTTGGTGAGTGGGTAACTGTCGTGGTTCACGGTTTTTGTACTCGCTTATTGATATTTTCAATACATTAAAACCTTAGGTAACCTTCACTCTGTTTTAGATGAAAACCGTTGCTTGGTTGTATTTCAGCAAAGGGACAACTATATCAGATCAGTGAAGCTGCTGCCGGACGGGCGCACGCTGATCGTGGGCGGCGAGGCCTCCAACCTGTCCATCTGGGACCTGGCCTCCCCCACGCCGCGCATCAAGGCCGAGCTCACCTCCTCGGCGCCCGCCTGCTACGCGCTCGCTATCAGCCCAGACTCCAAGGTAATTAATACTACTTTTTTATTCATATTATTATTTAGATGTTAATATCTATACTTCTATACTAATATTATAAAGCTTAAGAGGTTGGTTCAACGCGCTAATCTCAGCAACTACAGTTTCGAATTGAATAATTATTTTTGCCTTGAATAGACCATTCATTGAGGAGGGCTTTAGGCTATACAACATCACGCTATGACTAATAGGAGTGGAGCAGCAACGAAAAAATCTTCCTTTATTCTTTCGTTTTCCGTATAATTTTTTCTATATTTACTGTTAGTAATCATAGCGTTCTTAAAATCGTAATTGATACATAGTTCTTTAATTGATTTATTTCGGATTTATTTGTGTATAAACTGGTATTTTCAAAATTTTGAGTTGTGCGAGTATTGAGGAAAAGCAGCGAAATGGGTAATTGTGTTGTGTTGTCGGCAGGTGTGCTTCAGCTGCTGCTCGGACGGCAACATCGCGGTGTGGGACCTGCACAACCAGACGCTGGTGCGCCAGTTCCAGGGGCACACGGACGGCGCCTCCTGCATCGACATCTCCGCCGACGGCACCAAGCTGTGGACGGGCGGCCTCGACAACACAGTCCGGTAACGTCGCTTTATATTATACCACCCGTTAGCGTAACACCGCGAATTATTATTATTATTATAAATTTTATTGCACCAAGGAAAGAAAAAACACAATAAAGAATCACAAACAAATCACAATACAGTACAATAAGGCGGTCTTATCGCTATAAAGCGATCTCTTCCAGACTACCTTTGGGAGGAGGACATAATAGAGCAATAAGTGAGGTAGGGTGCAGAGTTTTAATATATAAAATACTTAATAATATATACAATATAAAATAACGAATAATGAAAAAAGTAGCACACCACAGTACGCGAGTATCACCGAAACACAATAATTAGATAAATATAATAAATAAAAAGGATTATATCGATGTTAGTATACAGAAAGATAATGGTTCTTAATCTGGGTTTTAAATGATTCAAGGGATTCAATGCGTCGAATCGATAGAGGTAAAGAATTCCAGAGACGAACAGCAGAGACAGGAAAGGATTTATCATAGTAGGAAGAAGAGTAGAGAGGAGTACTTAGTATAAGGTTATTGGAAGAGCGAAGGTACCGATCGTTTGATTGGTGTAAAAATTCAAATCGATCTTTCAGATAGGAAGGAGAGGTAGGTTTAAATAGAACACAGTGTAAAGCAGAAAGAATATGAGTATCCCGGCGAAGGCGGATAGGGAGCCACTTGAGAGTTTTGCGAAATTCTGAGATATGGTCATATTTTCGAAGTCCAAATATGTACCGGATGCAAATGTTTTGAAGGCGCTCAAGCAATATTATTATATACGTACATATATGTATATAATTTATACTTTGCAAACCGTGAAACTTATTTACTAAGTTATAGTAGGTATGTTATGGATAAGTTCGTTATAAGAATCGATCGCTTTTACGTAAATTCTACAATAATTGAAACAGAAAATAACGAAAACTAAAGATATGTACATTAATACAAACATTTGAAGGCAGGCTCAATAGCTATTCATTTCAGTTTCAATATAATTATTTCCTTTAAGGCATTTAAAACTCATCTAGGTATTTTTATTGGACAGTGTAAATTTATTCTTATTGGTGATTACATTCAGTTCATTTTTCCTTGAAATTAACTGACCCAGTGGTATTTAGTTGACCCAGAAATATAATATCACGACAGAAACTTGCATCGCTGGTTCTTGTGAAAAGCGGCATTACATAGTTCCTTTGCGTTTCAGAGACAGAAATTTAATCTTTTTTCTTTATTCGAATTACACCTCGATTGCACGTCGATCAGCTGATTGGCCCGCTGGCTCAGTTGTTAGTGTCTGTTTTCATTCAACCACAATCTCCATTCCATTCCGCAACATTCATTCCGGTCCCCAACATTTCCATTCCAAAATTTTCCAACACATTTAGTCCAAACTCGAGTCACTGATACTGATTATTTTATAAGGCACTGCAATGCAGTGAATTCGAGGACGAAAGCCCGAATGAATATTTAATTGGAGGCTTTGCTTTGTAGACCGGGGCGCGCTTCTGTGAATTTCAAGTCGATACTTACCGACTTAATGTTTATGCAAAATTCATATGTACATGCATAAATAATGGATACATAAAATGTAGGCCCGTGGCTAACGGGCTGCCAAGGTACGAACTGATTTTGGTATTATATGTACATTTCGATCTCACGAAGTTATCGGGATATAAATATGAAATATTAATTCCCAGGCTTCCAACTATCTTCGTAACGAATTTCATCACAATCGGAAAAGCCGTGAAAGCATAACATATAGATGCACAGACAGAGTTACTTTCGCATTTATAATGTTGTGTAGGTATGGACATGTGACCAAAATCTAACGGATTAGACAAATATCAGTCAGTCACAGATTCTTAACAATTAATTTGCGTTTAATTTCCCGTGCTTCAAAGGGCACATTAGTCAGTCGCAAATCAGTTGAGCTGGGCACTAACTCTCATCTTCGGCAATCTGCTATGCAGCAGCGTGGTGGAATATGCTACAGGCCTCAGGTGCTAGAAAGATCGGTGCTGGTCGGCAGCGGGAGCAGCAGGTACCTATTCATTTTCGGTTGATATCTTTCATCAAAATTCAAATTCAAATCGATGTATTCTTATCACAATAACTTTCTTCGTACAGCTAAAAACATGTCTTAGAGGAAACCGCCTGTAAAAATCTAATTATGCCAATGGAATTATCCAAAAAGACTATCAAACGAAATATATTCAAATCAAATTATATAGGTAACATGTTAATGAAGAGGAAACATTAGAAAACTGATTGATATTCATTGTATTCATGTTCAATTTATATGTAATCGTTTACGAGCGCAATTAGTGCGATGGATTTATCGATTGAATCATTGAATATTCGCAGTTCGTAACTACCGTGTACTGGATATTATCAGATATCTGCTGATTCAAATTAACTCTGCGCTGAAATTGATACAATAGAGCTAACTTATAAGACTCTTTTAATAGTCTGTTTCATTTGCTAACTTCTTTTAGTGTATAATGGCGGATGAGGCTCGATGTACCAGGAGATAAGGATATACAAGATAGGTGATAGAATTCACAGATGATTGGTAGATAAAAATCTCATTAAATTCAGGTAACAAGACGCGGCAGCTTAAGGGCCGCCACTCACGTCAAACTTTTATATATACCTACTCGTAGATTCGATGATCGAGCTGATTATTTTGCTGATTTTCATCATCGATTTTACGGTTGCTGAAATTTGAAAGAAAGCTCATCTTGACTAATGAAGCACAGGTAGACCCGGTCAGCTCGGGTCCAGCACTGAACCAGCAAAGGGCGATCGATTTTTTTCTCCGCTTAAATCCAGCAACTAAGCAATTTGTATTCAAAGATAAAACCGTAAAACAACTGACATGTAAGGCGCGTCTAGCTGTCAACGCACTTTAGCACCTATATAATCCAACAATATGACACCGAGTAAATCATTAATCAAGGCAGTCATAAACGCCACAGCATAAGAAAGTTATTTCCCGGCCCGCACAGTAAACACAGCGGGGGATAAAAGCGTCTCTGTACCCTGTCACGCTGATATCAGGTCCCCGTCAGGAAGTCCGCTAATAACAGGAGCGATGACGTGCCGTTAAATTGGGGAAGATGAACTGAGAATCATGATGGACGGCACTCCAATGCGAGATAATGTTTCTGCATTATCTTTTGATGGATGCCAGATAGAAAAGAAAAAACCGGCCAAGTGCGAGTCGGAATCGCGCACGTAGGGTTCCGTAACATCATTTACAAAAGAAAGTCATTTCCATGTGTTTTATTTTTACATTTTTTAGTATTTTCTGTTATAGCTGCAACGGAATTACATAATTTGTGACAATTTCAGCTTTCTAGCTATCACGGTTTATGGCAATATAGCCTAGTGACAGACAAACAGCGGAGGCTTAGTAATAGGGTCCCGTTTTTACCTTTTTAAATACGGAACCCCACAAAATGTAACTCATCTGAATGCGCCTGTCATGTCTTGTTAGCTAGCGTAGTACTAATAACCTTTGCATTCTGAGTCCCTCAGTCAACGGTGAATAATAAAGAAAGAAGTTTTTTAAAACACCATGTCTAAATTAATGCAATGGTTTTTTAAATGTTGAGATAATAATAGTATATTGAAGATACAAGGCGACAATCACGAAAGCCAATAACTTACTGCTAACGACGTCGAACGAGAAATAAAAAAGATATGAAATAGTACCGAGTATTTTTTTTTATCGTTTATTTAATACTAGTGCTGAAATAGATTATGCGGAGGAAAAGAAACCATAAATCGTAGCGAACGTTCTGTTTTAATAAATAATTTGTTCAATTAACGAGACCGAACAATAGGGAACACTTCAAAGTGATGAATAGTTCTTCGAATTGACTGCTAAACAACTGCGAGCGTTTTAGCATTGTTTATTTATGTATTTACATTCGGATTGTCTCGTTGGTACAGTGGTTAATAGTGTTGCGGGTTCGATTACTGGCACAATTTTCTGGTCAGCACAAAAATGTTTTTGTATATATTTAGGACATTATAGATGTAGATTGTAACTGGATGAGGTGATCCCTACTGAGGCAGTGGACCCAAAATTATCAATATATTAAACTGATACACAATATGGTATTCTCCACCAGCCTGCCTTTGGTGATGGTGAAGCGGTAAGCGAACCATTTGTTTCCTTTTAGCTCAGTCTAAGTGAAGTCCGATTTTTGAGGTACTAAGTTTAAATGGAGTTATGTCGGTCTCGGCGGCAGTCGACAATAATTCCAAACCGGAAAACACCAAAATAAGCGTTATTTTACCAAATCATATTAAGTTTATAATACTTATAATAATAAAATATAATACAAGTACATGCAAAATGATATCTTGATATAGTTTAGTGTCAATAATTAGCGGTCTTAGTATGTACATACATAATAAATAGTGTTGTAAAAGGACTTGGTAAGCTTCGGTCGTCAGTCCCTCGCCATTTCCGCCGTCAGTTTCCTGTCAGCGGAGCCTTAATAACGTACCAATTTAACGCAGCGAGTTGACGTCATAGCGTCAAATTGGAGGCAGTATTTCATCTTGATTGCGACATGATCGACTTAACGTAAAACGTAGCTAAATATAAATATACTGTGTTACATAAAGAGATAGATTTTCAATGTTATATCACACATACATCTACATACATACACACACACATACATACACATACATACACATACATACACATACATATGTAGTTAGTAATGATAGTTATGAGTAACTGACATCTATACCTACTTATAATTTATTTAAAAAATGTTGCCAAGTAGATATAATATAAATTTTACATATTTATAGTTTTAATTTTATCGTCGGTTACTGAAAATAAATTATACTTTCCAAATATTTGAATATATTCTATATCTAATATGAAATTCATATTCTAATCTAGTATTTCCTCATAAGTTTCTGTCAATTTTCGAAAAATTCACAACTCTCATCGCTGCGTTTACGTGTAATTAGCAACATTTAAAATCACTGTTCACCAAAGCGGCTCGCTCCATTCAAGGAATGCCTTTGTGTTAACGTTTGAAAACGTTTTACCAAGAAACTGTTAAAACAACCACAATTAATCTTATTTCTGTCCTGAATAGACGCATAATTAATTCAAAGGGGTTCATTATCAAAACTCCTGAGATGGTATTAAATTTCATATTTTCCAATACAATAATACAGCGAGTCAATTTAATATGTTTGTTTATAGAGTTACAAAGAGCCTTGGTTAAAAAGGCTTGAAAACTTGATGTTACTGGGGATAATCAGGTCAGACAAGAAATACTTCACTGAAAATACAAGTACTTCAAATTGATCCTACTTTACACCGGTGATTCATTTGAAGTTGAAGCTTCTCTAGTTGACGGTGGCCATTACCATCAGGCAGCTTGTCTGATGCTTAGATTACGTTATTTTTGCTGTAAGGACTTGATTTTCTGTTACCCTTATCATTTTATTTTACTACGTAGGAATTGTTTTATTGTTATCCCGATTACTCTATGTCGATATTGAAATAAGGAAAATATCAAAAGCTATATACTGATGCGCAAACAATAAATTTTATTGGTATACTCGTACCTATACAGAATTTAAAGTAACATTATTATTTTATTAAAATAAACGGTTGGGTATGAGTTGTCGAAAACTTAATTTTTTTGTTCAAATTATTTCTATTTATTTGTTTCAAGTACAGCTCGTGATATAAGTAACTATAATTCAATTATGATACATAATAAGTAAAGATAATTAATCTTATAGACTATAGCGCCATCTAGTACTCACATAGTGATATTAATAGTTAGTTGTGTCTTTTATATCCAACACTAGATGACGCAACTTTGTTTTCTGAATCACGCTAACGAGTGTACGTTGGCAATATTATAAGAGAGGTTCTAATGTACTGTATAATTGTGGTACTTCCCCAGTTACATTATCAGTAATAATGTATACTGTATATTTTTGAAATGGATCTACTGACTGATCCTGCTATGAATATGAATGTTAAGTAATGTTTTAAGTTAAAAAATAATAAACGTTTATGAATTTCATTAGATTAGATTAGATTTGTTACATATCAAAATACTGGTGTACAGGGTCTGTCTTTAAAGTAGTAGGACTGATTTTTTCCCGGGCAGACGTAACTCAATACGCAAAACTCAACGAAAACAAATGTGTACTATTACATCGTTATGTATGAAGTAATATTTATCATTCGTTATTTCAATATTCGAAACCGATAATTATCTATTTACTTTCGAAAGAATCAACAAGTTTCAGCGAAGCATAAAACTTAAAATACAAAAAATTATTCAATTTGTAGGTAAACAATTAAAGGATTTTGTGAGTTTATAGCTGGAAGTGAGGAAAAGAACTTATAATTGGCACGAAGGAAAAGAAGTTACAAAATGTTAACTTCTTTTATCGATGCCAACTAATTGGCGAACTATTATGCGATAATAACGATTCGAATGAATGAACTTATTCGTTCGTATCTTACCGATGAATTATTAACTTCGACCGAGATCCTGCAACTTCAGCGGAGTACCATTACTATTATCAGGCTTGAACACCCCTATGATCAACTTCTAATAGGACCAATACTAAGTTTTATATAAGTACTGACTATCCACGCTAAATGTTTTCTTACAATCCTATTCCAGCAGACATTAACAATTCAGACTAAATAGTAATCTTAAGCAGACGTAACAAATTACTATGATGTAAATGTAAGTTTGATTCATTAAAGTTTAATTGTCTGACAGGGGGTTCCAAGTGTCTGGCAATGAGTGACGGGATATCTAATATTATTCCGAAGGGAATAAAAAAAAATGGGCGTTTATACTTTATTGAATTTGAGGTGTTCTTTTATATACCTTTACCACCTGTTAACTGCCCATTGATGACCCAAACTCCGTAGTCGCTGATCGATCTCACCTGTGTTGGGGAAATGTACGGAGAGACTATCAGCTTTTATAGGATAACCTAAAGTCTGGCCGTCGCGGGCTTTTGAGTCATGCAGCAGAACAGTAAACGCACCCCAGCGCCATCATTTGGCACAGAGAAATGTATTCAATCCGTGTAATAGCAGGAGGACGTTTGTGATGCTGACATCATACTATCCCTTGACTAGTAAATACTATCGTAAAATATTATGAGACATAACGCAAGCGGATTCCCGCCAACGCGTCGTCTATGCTCCCCCTGTTTAGCTACGTGTTTTGATTTTCCATGGGGCTTTCAGGGCTAACAAAAGAGAATTTGTCTACTGTTCTTCTGTACTAAGTATTTCCTGTACTGTAATGAACGTACTAATTTGGATGATTGTAGAGCGTCACATTGATACCATAATGGAGGAAACGAGAGATGCTGGCAGAATACAGGAGTATCATAGACAAATCAATAGACAAAAGTATTCTAACATGTGTAGACGTCCAAATTCTATAGAAAAATGATATCACACATTTATTACACTGAGATAGTGTTTATAAAAATGAAATTATTATAAGTATCATTGTAAAGACATGTGGCCAGAGATGACTGTACATGGCCTCCGTCATAAGGTCCACGGCTGTTGGCTTTTATAATCCGTAATCAAACAGTTTATCATTAACTCTGAAAACCCATCACACCACCTAAACTAATGACAACTAAAGACGCCTTTTTTTTTCAAAAAGAGTTTCTATTAAAATAATTTTATGATTTACAACAGACAAAGATAAAAACGAGTATTTATGGTCCCATTTTGCAGATTTATTTCAATTCATTAATTATTCTCTCGATGACAATTAAGAATATTTTTGGGCGAAACATCACCTTTAGGGGCTAACGCTGTAATCTGCCTACGTAAGCCATTGCGGAAGTAAAAGCGTCATAAAATATATAGGACAACGTACCTGCTATCAACACGAGTGGGTCACGATAAAAATACTTTTTAAAGTCACCATTAATATCGGAAGTCCGTCACTCATCCGCCTACGTCACATGCACGTCACCACCCCACGCACACCCGAAACCGCACTCTGTTGCAATCCAGTAAAATCCATTTTCACATAAACACTCCATATCTTTACATTGATTCTCCATTTACTATGACGTCAGGGTGGAAAGAGAAGGGCGATATGACGTCATGTGGGCTGTCTCCGTCCTTTGAAGTTTTGAGCAAATATTTAGGAAGATTTCAAAGGTTTTGTTAAAGATATCCTGTTCATGACAGTATCATAATGGATCGACGTGTTCCAGCATTAAATACTGAGAGTAAAGTAGATTATTGTTGAATCGCCGAATTTACCAGACAATGTTTGCCATTTTGTATTGTCCTTGTTTATACAAAGCATCATTTATTATTTCCACAGTGATCCTATTATCAACAAAATTGAAATAAGAACAGATTATTTTTAAAATTACTTAAAATAAAGGAGTTTTGCCTCTATAAATATTTCATAGTAATAACTCCTAACTTCTGGAACGAGTTCTTGAAATTTCAAACAGCATTGATTAATCAAACAGTTGTGAGAATTCAATCAAACTATTGTCCGGTCCGTCGGCTCATACAAGCGATTAATGGGAAAAGTTTGATTGAAAACAATGCTATATCACGTGCACGACCCTATTAAAGTTGTTTATGATAATAATAATAATGTTTATTGCTTTGAAAGTCATAGTTTAAAATTCGAACAATATTTTAAAGCAAAAGTTTATCTAGTTTTTAGTTATATGAAGTGTACCATGTAATTATATTTTCTGTATAAAAATTAATTAAATATAAGTAACAAAATATTAATTCATTAACCCACCGAATGTATTTGCAAATAACGTGAAGAGCTTTATAATAAATGTCATTATATTACTGCTCATTTCTATTTCTGTAAAAACGGTCCTTTTTCGCCACGCTTGTGCCATTTCTTATTTTTTTATTATTCTTAGCACTTCCGCTTTTTATATACCCACGTATATTTTACCTTACTTTACGAGTAGTTTTTACTCAACATCAAGTTTGGTGAAAAAAATATGTTTTTCCTTACTTATTCCTTTCTTTACGCGGACAGAAAAGTAAACAATGACCAGTCCGTATTTCCAATCTAATCTAGAAATGGCAAACGACCAAAGGTTGGATCTAATTTGCAAATGCATTATGCCTTCCTACGTGCGTATATCGTTATGTTATGTACGGGCAAAGTTACGCCGTGTGGGGAAACAAATTTGAACACCGTTATACCTGCGATAATAAGCTGGTCTGCGACGTACAAGCCGCTTTCGCCTATGCCTCTGTTCTATGCGGATCCAATTAAGTTGAGTTAATACTATCTCACGGGATGTATCACTTTACAAAGATAAGAGGTGATTTAATGGAGCGCTTACAGAGAGACCCATACATACATATCGTCACGCCAGCTCCCTAACGGGGTAGGCGGAAAGCAGCGAGTGTCAAATATCTCTGTCCTTACAAAACTGGCGTGCTTCATCTAAATACATTCATCACTCTCTTCCTGCACACACGCCGGTTTCGGAGGCGCTTGACTCCCCCATCAGCCAATATCTGACCTATTCGGTCGGGATAGGACAGTCTTGGTCTTCGTTGGCACCTACGTCCATCATGCTCATGTATCCACTATGCGCATGTATCTGCTATCAACCATGTGTCTGCTATTAACTATGCATGTATAAGTGCTAACCTTTGTAACTAGGGGAAAGTCAAAATACAATGTCGATGACTTCATTGCTGAAGGTGAACAATAACATAGTGTTGTATTATAGAGACTTTAGGATGTTGTGACGTTCCAGTTTCAATATTGAAGACATCAGTCTATTATACCGATCTCGGGCGACAGATCTGTGACTAATCTCTAACCAGGGATCTGTGAGCGATTTGGGACAACAAATGTATGGCCGTTATCGTACAATGGATCTACTCTTGTCCAATGACCAATCTCGGGTAATGGATCTATTGCCAATATTGACTAATCTTGATCAACGAATCTGTAGCCGGTGGTGAAAGGAATTTTAAATGGTACATGATATTTGGTGTCTGTCGCTTGCTCTGACCTGTTATTGTCAGGCTACCCGCATTCCTTATAAATAAAATACTTTGTAATTACCGTACATTGCACACCAGGGGATCTAAGTTTATAATTGCATATGCAAATGAGAAAACTTGATGCACCACTTGCCAGACGCCGGTAAGTTATAATCAAATTGCATAATACTAACTTTTGCACGCGCCTGTGCTCCGACAAAAATTGTATTTCAAAAAACCAGTATGAACTTTGGAAATGTATGAACTTTTATAATTAATCAAGAGCGTGAATCCAAAATTTCATGTCTAACTTCTAAACCGATGAATTTTCATACAATCGTTCAACCCCCTTAGGGATGGCATTTCTAAAATTCCTTCCGTACATTCTCTCACACAATTTAAAGCAGTTATTCAGGACACTAGATTCGGTTGTTCCGGTTATATATAAATGGGGTTATATATATTGTATTAAACAGAAAAAAATGTTTTACTTGAATATTTTTATGACAAAAACTACATATTTATTTTATAACTTACCCCGTCAGAACTTTGTTTCTTAGTGTCGCAAAACTCCTTGAGGACATCTTGGAGCTTTTTTGTGGAATCTGAAAAATAAGGTTCAGAGTTACAGTCGCGCTTATTTCCCGTAATCGAGGCAGAGGCAAAGGATTTCGGTCGGCTACAGTCCCGACAAACTTATTTTGCCTATTCTACGTTCTTCAAAATCGTTATACAGATTTATGTCTTAGAGGTTCTCTTGACGTGGCCTTATTTAAGTTATTATTATGAATAGCAGCTAGATTACTAACTAGCATTAATCAAAAGTACTATAAAACCCTCGTGTTGTAACAATGAATAGGTAGATACAGTCAAACAGAATATGTTATTAGAAGCAGAGCGAACATTTTCTATTACAGATCAGCAACATCACGTTCTACTTTAATTTGCTTGTTCTATTAAAATAAAACAAAATATGTATAGCAGAATAGACTAGCGACAATCAATTTGAGGGCGTGTTCTGCGACATTAAAATAAGCTCGGTCGACTGTGAACAGATAAGCGTAGTGTAATGTGTTGTGGGTATACAGGTCAGAATGACGTGGCATGTGGACTTTTCAAAGGACTTTTGACTTATCAACAGGTTTACTGAGTTATAAATTTATAAGACTGACAATTACCATCAGTGTCATCATCATTGCAATCGTCAATCTCATCGTTGTCGTTATCAACCTCATCGTTGTCGTTATCAATTTCATCGTTATCGTCGTTAACGTCATCTCTTTAACCCATTTGTTGTCTCTGAGCTGGACATAGATGTTTTCTAAATGAAACGACAGGTTGATAGCCAGCGTGCTGTTCAAGTGCCAGTTAGAAGACTACACCTTGGAGAATATTTTGAAGAACTTTAAAATGTGCATGTTTTAGTGAAATGTATTCGCCCACGTGTTTAGATTTCAACTCCAGAGCTCTGGAGCGGGGGACATATATGTAAGTCTAAAACCCTATTACAGCATCTACGATGCTATTACGATAAATCTAACTCATATCAAACTGATTTAGCTACACATTACATGGGTATCGTGTCTATTCGCACTTCATTATTCGACGCCCCACAATGTTTACGTAGAGGTTAGAAATGTCGATTTGTCGAAGGATGATCGCCACGTGACTTCACTACTGAGTGACAAGGAGCGGTTGTAAGAGTGGGAAAGAGAGGGCGCGCGCCACAAACAAATGAGCAAACAAGTTTCTTCTATCATTATTATTCCTTCAGCTGCGCGGACGGGCACGTATTAATTTTTCTTTTTTTAAATTATTTTCCACTGTTTAATAGAACAGTTAACTGACACTTTTGTTTCCGTCATACGTTTAAAGAGATGTTTGGTTTTCGTAACAATGTAAGCACATGAATTTGTGACAGCTTACCTTAAAATTAAGTACTCGCATATCTATCTACACATCATAAAATGTTATAAACTTGGTGAATCGATTCGGAAATAAGTTTGGACAGAAGCTAAAACAACTGTCTGTCGGCTGTCCATGTAATTTTTAATGGAATTCATTCCTTAAATCATTCATCAGATGATTTGCTACATCATATCTTTGTTGTGAGTACTAAGAGATATTGACCAACTGATTTTAAGGGTCTACAAAGGCCAAACGAGGTATAGCGCAGAGGTAGCACCAGTCTGATCCCCTGGAGGTCCCAGCTCTGATATGCATTTGTTATTTGGGGGTTTTAAAAAAGTAAAAATCCCTTAGGTAACCCTGCCATTTCCAACTGATGGGGTGTCTTAGAAACATTTTCGTAAACAGAAAAAAGTGATAACCCGTCCTGTTAATAACGGGGAAGATATGGACCTTTACTTTTCAAACATAATCGATGTTTGTGACACTTCAATGCTCACTGCCATGTCTGTGTCGTGTATTCGTCTACCAATTCCATCGTTGCCAATTATATCCCGTACTGATATACCAAGCATAGCATTAACCATTGCGCGCTGTCGCCCTAATACCTGTGAATTCTAGCTAAATTGTAATTACACGTGAAGACGTATGAAAGCAGGTACGATCTCAAAGGTAATATACTACTTACGTTTTTGGAAATTGATTTACGAAGGCTTCTATAAAGTCTGTCTACTGGTATAGGTAAGTATTTTCAACGACGTCAAAGCTATATTTAATCCTTCGTGGGCGAGAATAATTCGTTAATGGAGGACAGAGAACCCCTAAAGTGCCCTCCAAATAGGGTTGTTTTGTACGGAATATTGAATTTCTTTAACATAACACGCTATGTTTACCTTTTTACGAGGTTTTTATTAACCCGTTTTGGGCCTCGCCTGTCCGGATGGAATTGGAATCGATTTTACGCTAGACTAACTCCCGATAAGCCGAAGATTTAAAATTTTGAACAAATTTCACATTCGGATGCAATGTACAGTTAGGAAAGTCGAATAGGAACCATTAATATCATTTGCATACATACCTCAACATGATTATTATTAGTTCAACTATTACTTGTATTGCATGTGCCCTAAGTTTTTTGTTCTATAATTGCAATTATTTGACAGCTGTAAAAATCACTAAAGAAATTTATAAGATTTATGTAATTGTTAAGGAAAATGCACAATATGAAATGATTGCATAGAGTTTAGTTTAAAAATAATTGTTATTAAATGATCATTTTGTTAAATTATAACCCATTTCCATTGTCAATGCTGGAAAACAGGTCTATTTCGCACAAATTGTAGGCACTTTCGCAGTTGGTGATTTCCAAAGAAAAACTTCCCATTGCAAAAATATGTGCGCTGTGGTAGCAATTCTCATAAACGAGATTGCTTACATTGTGCTTAGGTCACGTGAGTGTTTGAGTCAGCATCTCTAGACATTTAGTATGTACATATGTATGTATGAACATTCCAACATGATCTCCAACGAAATCAACATATTTCTGATTAATCTGTATGTAATCTGTGATCCCGTAGGACAGAAAGACGAACACAGAAAAAAGTTAGTTTGTGTTTTACTATCGTGTATAATTTGAAATCTTTGAATATATATAGATTGTAATTGGATATACATTATGCGCAATGTAATTTAACGTAGCCTTTCAATACTCGTAATATAATAAACAATTCGCACTCTAAGATGGATTAATACAAGCGCTGAATGTTGCCCAAAGCGCCACAAACACCTCATCCGCCCACAAGGATATCGTTTTCGACATTCGGCACTCTCGATTTCGACTCTCGGCAAATATTTACCGCAATATAATGCTACCTATTAGCAGATTAATTACAGAGCGTTGTTTTTCTAAGCGCAGCTAATCTCCAAAGGGGCGAGAAGCCATTAAAATTATCAGATGGAAAGGCTATGGAATGACCAAGTTTTAGCGAAACTACTAGTCCCCTTCTCCAGTTATTGCATAGATTAACACACAAATAGATACATACATATTATCACGCCAGGTCCCTAAAGGGGTAGGAAGAATGCACCGAATGCCAAATATCTCTGTCCTTACAACCCTGCCGTGCTTCGTCTACACAAATCAATCTGATGATAAATAGTCACTGTTACATATAGACTTTTGCAACAGTTCAGTTGCTTCACGTGTTCCAGCTCTGTTCGACTCTGTTAAGCCCGTTTGAATTACCCCATGTCACTTCCAAGGAGATAGATGATTTGAAAACGATAGTCAGAATAGATCAGGTCGACCGATGACGATTCAACACGTACAACCGTAATTGAGGTACAGTTTGTAATGTAGAACGCTTGTCTAGAATTTTTTTTCATAAATTTAAAGTGACTGGAGCACTTTATGGGACTACGATCTATCCTAATTAGACTAATAAGTGGTTTGTTTATAACTTAACTTTATAGTTCTAAATAGTTCTTATAGTGCTAGCTTAGAATGTTTCTGTTTATTGTCTTCAATAATTCCAAGTTGCTAGTTGCGGGATATACGAACGCCGGCAGGAAATCCCGCTTTTTCGCTGCTTGTGGCATTTTCTACCACATTTGGAGAACCGTTTCATCCGGCTACGTATCGCCGAGGTATGTTTGGACGATGATAACGTCTTGATCTCAAGTCATCATTACGATTTTTGAAACCGCTCCGGCCTTAGAATCTCTGTTTTTTATTGATACCTAACCATAACAGGATATTCCTTTTTTTCCACTTTTTATTCGTCCACTGTTGAGCCTCCCTCCCCTTATAGTGAGCTCACTCACTACGAGTCACTCCGAATATATAGATGTAGTTAATTAACGCGGATAAATTACAATCGAAGCGTAAAAGATAAAGGTAACTCACACGAGGCTAACTCTTGCAACTGCTGGAATTCGGCGGGCGACAGCTTGTCCCACTGGAACCCGCTGCCCGCCGAGTTGGGCATGACCACCTGCGACAAAACACAACCGGTTGAAAAATACAGAACAGGTTTAGAACTAGACTTTTAAACGTATTGACTGGACTCGTGGTCAGAGAATCTGACTGTGAAAACGTAGGTCGTGGATCATCCCAACCAGGATCGACATTTGTGTGTGCAGCACATTTGTTTGTTCTGTGTCTGGTCGTAACAAAAATATGTATACATATAAGTACTATGTAGTATGTAATATGTATGTTTATCAGCTGTCCGGTTACCATAAAACAAGCATTCAATTGCCTAATTTGGAATCAGACAGCCGTGTGTGGAATTGTCCCCGGTTATTATTATTATTATATCCTCGAAGCATTCGAGTATAATGTAGTTCACTTGTCAGAACACACCTACACGACAGTAAAGAAAGAAAGTAAGTAAGAAACAAACAAACTGTTTATTACGCCTACCTACACATTGGCACGTAAAGTGATTGATGCAGCTCAGGGCTAAATCCCCAGCCGCAACTCTTCTTTCCATTATACTGGGTTACAATATTAATCATAAGGAAAAACATTAAGATTGGTTTTAGTATGCACTGACTTTTAAAAGATCTTAATCTTAAGCTTCGACAAATGCAGACACCATTCAATGGGATAATATTAAGATATATATATGTTCAAACTGTGATCTCTGCCCATTCATCAATATTTATTATAGCATAGGAAGACAGTACATTGGTACTCGTAAGCGCTGGCTGAATTGTGTTTTGAACACAAAGCGTGTAATACCCTGAGTTGATCCAATGATCCGCCGTTTGGGGTATCGCATTATGAACATGATATATTACACTGTTGTACTCGTAACTCGAGTGAGCTGTAAGGCTGTTCTCACACTGGTATACTGCGCATATGACGGCCCATATTATCGTCATTAGTTTCAGCAACCATAATATAGTTTAAAACCACAGGCAATAAAAAAGGATTACTTGAAAATAAAGGATTGTAATCGTACTTGATTAATACGTTCAGAAAACGCGAAGTATTGACTAAAAACCAAACTGATTGTGATATATTGGGAGCGTCTTAGCCTGAATATTATTGACGAGCTGTAGGTACGCGCAGCTTTGCCCGCGTGGAAATTAATATTCGTTCGTTTTTGCCATATTTGTCGTTGTTGCTGCACTGCTATTAGTCATGGCGTGATGTTATA
Organism: Aspitha aspitha aspitha; assembly: GCA_018246895.1. Taxonomy (NCBI): domain Eukaryota; kingdom Metazoa; phylum Arthropoda; class Insecta; order Lepidoptera; family Hesperiidae; genus Aspitha; species Aspitha aspitha. Next base: position 17,683 of record DWGJ01001213.1, read on the forward strand.
TCGCCTCTAGCCTTTCTCAATAAATGGACTATTCAACACAAAAATAATTTTTCAATTCGAACTAGTAGTTCCTGAGATTAGTGCGTTCAACCACACAAACTCTTCGGCTTTATAATATTAGTATAGAAGTATAGATAACGTACCTATTTCATGTGACCTACAGTTGGGTCACAAGCGGCGTGCATCATTTAATATTAATAGAAAGAAAGGAATAATAGCTTTATTGATGGCAGTATTAATCACAATAAGCGAATTCTCACTGAGGAATTCTTATCAATATTTTCCTATCGGCCCCATTCCGTGGCTTGGACCACACGGGAGGAATTTCATATCCCCTCCCCCTTCGGGCCGTAAAAGAAGATTGCTTGGGTTACTTCAGAATGCCGAATTCTAGAGACGGAATTCTGCGAGCCTTATCTTAAGGGGCCTCACATCAACTAGAGGAAACTGAGCCTCAGAGAAACTGTTGAACCAGATTAACTAGGCGATATTGTTAATAAACTTGTTGGAATATACTACGCTTCTATAGATACATCATTTTGTTTTTCGCAGCTCTACCTCCACGGTTACCATATCTGACATTGAATATCAGAACAATTGAATCGTTTTAGAATGATTCTGATAATAGTATTGTTGCTTTTGAAAGTATTATATATAGAAATAAAAGCCTTTTTTACTAACGTATTTTAAGAATGACAGAAGTTTTATTAGACCGGTTTTTAACCCTGTCTTCTTTCTATAGCTAGGGACTCTCACAGCCAATCACTTATAAGTATAAAAATGTATGACGTTCATTAAGCGTACCTAAAATGGATATCTTAAAATGAATACAACAGTTTGAATTTTAACTGTATTTATTTTTACGCTTGTCATTACTTTTCCCGCCAAGATGTAATTAAAATTGTCATTGGAATGAATGTAACTTTTAATATAATTTTGGATAATTATTTAAATGATACTTAAAACAGTTTTTTAATTTTTTATTTGTTGTCGACTGTTAGACTGTCCTTCAAAGCCCGACTGTAAGAGGCGAGGGCACCTGCCATTTGCGACAGCAGAAGAGCGGTTCTGTGGTAAAGCTGTTAAGACCAGTAAGGTTAGATGCGAATAGGAAAATAAGGAAAATTGTTCTCGAACATTCGTACAATTTTCCTCTTACTTTTCTTAATTTTCCACTTTTTAATGTTACGTACCTCATAAAGAAGTATACGGCCGTTTCACCTGACAAAGCTGACTTTGTGAGTAAAATTACCTTTAAAAATGTTTTTATGCTTCCAGTCCTCATTTTCATGAATATACTTGTATAACATACTAAACAGTTTCTTTGCGATTATAGGTTAACAAGGTGAAGTTAGTTTATAAAAATGTTGTTATAATGTAATTGAGTTTTGGTTAAGGTAAGTTGTGGATTTTGAGAAAAAAAAAACCAAACGAATAAATATTGGACGTCGATATTTTAAGGATTTTATTTTCAAATTTAATCGAGGTAATAAATTTTCTTCTTTCAGTTAACGTTATAAAATTATCATCTTTCCCTCCAATAATACGGTTAAAGGCGCTCAAACAACCGTAAACTCAATAGAGATTATCGCCGTTTGATAGCAACTGAGGCGGACTTCCACTGAAAGCTCATTTCGTTTTGCTGTGTTTGCTTTAAGAAAATGTCTAAAGTAATCTGATATTATTAGTAGTTCCCTTTTCGTTAAACGAATCGAAAGAAATACAATACATTAATGGACATTTTAAAATTATAACAATTTGACAGATTGAAAATGGGTGAGTAGTGAAATGGTTAGCGGATGATAAGGTCCATGAAAATATAGGATAGGATATCAAAATCAACATTCTAGGATACGAAATTAAGGAAATATCACTTAACTAAACTTTTATTAATATTATCAATCTTAATGCATGAAGAGAATGATGAATGTAGATGAAGCACGGCAGGTTTGTAAGGACAGAGATATTTGGTACTCGCTGCTTTCTACCTACCCCGTTAGGGACGTGGCGTGACGATATGTATTCTTTCATTATTATATCCTGATTGTACATAGCTTTAAGCCACTTTGTTGGTAAATAAACGATTTCTTTCTACAATTTTCATAGTAGGTAATTTTGTATGAAGATAATTTGAGCTCTAGTTAAAGCCACAGCCCTTGGAACGGTAAAATGTTGGTGGCTCTCCCGTGCTTTCAAAAATATAGACTGCAGCAGAATAAGTCACCTTGTTTCACCCTTAATTTATTTATAATTTTTAATTTGTTAATGCATAAATTAATATAAACCGGAGAATGCAGTGTTTTCATTAATCGCACCTCAGATTAAACATGTCGATATTTTTTACTTATATATCGAAATTATTTAATATTAGAAATACCGATATATTTTTAATATTTGCCCATCCCTAAATGCAAAAGAAGCATGTCAGAGCTGTTAAGAATAGAGTTATCTGGCTCTCTCGTGTTTACTGTTTATTGGTTATGGACCCGACTTAATGATATAATCAAAATAATAACGAAACTATAATAGAACTACCAATATTTGGGTTTAAGTGAAACATCATCGGTCATAGCTCCATTGTTGATCGTAACCGCATTGACTCATCGAAAACGCTGACTAATTCCGAACAATTCGTTGAAACTACATTACGTAGGCCATAAAATACAACGATATTAATTTAAATTACAAGAATTACGGAGAATGGCCGAATAACGAAGAATCGTGTGCGGCGCCAAGTGGAGAAGAAAATGAAGAAAAGAAAGAAAGAAGAAGTGGAGAAAAAATTTATCAATGTTCATCAGCTGTCTGTTTACCACAGTACAGGCTGTTGTTAGTATTCCTAGAATTGACTTTTCAAAGTAAATATTATTAGAAACATGAGTCCTATTTTTTCAAGCATTGACATTGAACTGTTAAAACTTATTTTGCGTAACACAACCTGTGTTAATAGTTTTTAAACGAGCATAAGATAAGAAAAAAGCGATTATTTTAAATTATATCGCTCTAAATACCTTCAATTATCGTCACACCAACAACAACAACATCAATAATCTTGACCGCTTTTACTTACAATGTCAAAATAACATAGTTATTAGTTGATGACGTTTAATTGTGTCACTTTGTCAAATAGGATGCGTTGATGACGTTTAAAAGTGACACACACAAAAATGACCAATTTTTTTTATTTTGACAATTGACTTATAGCGTTTTCAGCAGGATTTTGTTAATTTAACAGCATGGTTACAGACAGTCTCAACTAAGCAATAATTCAAAGTACACGAATCGGGTTCAATAATATTGTAATAATATTAAAGGTATTAAAACGAATTTACGTTAATATCGGTATTAAAATAAGTGCAACTGTTCAAAATACGTTTATTTAACAGCTCCGTGTGCGAGGAGGCTGTCATACCGGTTATTCCCCTCACAAGTTCACAAGCTCTGCTCTGTTGAAGCGTCTTCATGCATCTACTGTTACTTGCATACACGTAGCGTTCAAAGACCGTTGCAAAGTATATGAATGCACATTTTTATTACCATAGGTACTCTTATATTCTAGCTGTGCTCGCGGCTTCGTCCGCGTGGAAATCAATATTTTACCGTTTTTGCTACATTTGTCATTGCTGTTCCACTCCTATTAGTCATAGCGTGATGTTATATAGCCTATAGCCTTCCCCAATAAATGGACAATTCAACATAAAAATAATTTTTCAATTGGAACCAGTAGTTCCTGAGATTAGCGCGTTCAACCAAACAAACTCTTCAG
>DWGJ01001214.1:0-21442 GCA_018246895.1 Aspitha aspitha aspitha
GTTTGTAAGGACAGGGATATTTGGCACTCGCTGCTTTCTGCCTACCCCGCAAGGGACCTGGCGTGACGATATGTTATATGTAGCTGCGTGTCACGCCAAATAAATATTTTCTTTCTTTCTTTGTAATACAGTGGGGCTAATGTGACGCTATCGCGCGTATCGTCAGCGGTACGGTGAGTCGGTGAGTGCATGAATGAGTGAGCTTCTGACATCCGGCGGGCGGATCCCCCTCGGAACGTTTCACTTCGACTCATCACGCACAATTTTTATATATCGATTGCCGGGACAAACGGACATTCAGTACGTTCTGCGTCAGATGGTATATGACCACTAGCTATGCCCGCAGCTTCGCTCGCGTGGAAATCAATATTTTCCCGTTTTTGCAACATTTCTCATTTCTCTGCATTAGTCATAGCGTGATGTTATACAGCCTATAACCTTCCTCAAATAATTGACTATTCAACACAAAAACGATTTTTCAATTCGAACCAGTAGTCCCTGAAATTAGCGCGCCCAACCAAACAAACTCTTCAGCTTTATAACATTAAAGTATAGATTTGCGTCTGCTGTATCGACACGTGTCTATCGTGGCTTCAAACTGTTCAAAAGTTCAACAGTTTTAACAGATAAACGGAGTATCTGATTTCATGATGCACTTACGTGCGTTCCAGAAATAGAATCTAGGCGTGATGTTAGGTCGCCTCGCAACCTGCTAAACCGGCAGGTGTGGTTGCAGGGGCGCACGTCGCGGGCGCTTGCGGGACGGGGGCGGGGGCGCGGGGGGCGCGGAGTGCACGCTGCACCGCCTCAAGGTCAGGCGTCGCACGCATGCGCCGCGCAGGCCCTCCCGCTGCCTCGTCTGCCATCCCAACTATCGCACCTACCACCCTCCGCCGACGTCACGCGCCCAATATTGTAGTGTTTATGTAAGTCGACTAGTAAACGAATAGTGGCGTGTTTACGTCACGATCAGTTGGCCAAATTGGGATTTTTACGTACCAATTTTTAGCATAACACCCGATAGCTAGGTTATGATCTCCGCATAACATTATGTTGACAAATATGATAAAAATGTGTTCGCCGCTTCGCAGAAGGACGGGCCCGCATCTCGGCTGGTAAACCAATATTTTACAAGGTATCGTTAAGCGTTTGGAAAGGGAAGGACCGTCTGCCGTTGTAGGCCACGTTTCATTAGAAAGCTAAATGCCTTCGTGTATAACCTAAGGGGCGCCGAGCCGCAGCCGGCCACTCGGTCACCACCTCCTTTACACCGTTGCTCGCGTCGCTCGATTCGGTTGCAATGTTCCATTCACCTTATTCGCCGACGTCGAGGTTCAGTGACTCCGTCGTCGACCGACCGACTCCTCGAACACGTCACCGGCGCGGCGATGCCGCCGTTTCATCGAGCACGGCCTCTCGCCGCTCCGCTCTTAAAATTCTACGGGTGTAGTGCGGCCGCCGGCGCGACCTCGTTCGTGCCGACGCCGGCGTACGGGTGTGCTAGTACGATCGCGACCGGTGGCCGCCGTGCAGCGTTATGTAAAGGATTGTGAGTGTTGAGACGGTGCAGCTAGCGTTGCGCTCGACCGCGTGTGAACCCCGCGCCCCGCGCGTCGCCGCCCGCGCCCCCGCCCCCGCACCGCCGCTCGCAATTTTGTCCGCCGTCGGTGGGTTTCACTCGCGGCGGCGCGGGGCTCCGGCGGTCGCACTCCTCCCTCCTCCGCCCTCCGCCTGCGTCCGAGACGAGTCGCGCGGGCGTGCGGCGGCGGCGGCGGCGCGCTCAGCTGCTCAGTGAGTGTCGTTCAGTCGTCGAGCGGAGTGCGTCGACGCCGGTCGGCTCTGCGCCCCGGCTGTCGCTGCTTCACTCTGTTCGCCGTCGCAACGTCCGAGTTTCGCGAATCGCCGGCGCTCTCCGGTCCGGGAATCGAGTGGTGGATGTGGGTGCGTTCGCGACGGTCGCACCGCCGCTGGCTGCGGTCGGAATTAGCGTGCGTTATCATCGCGACCTCGGACGGCGAGACGAGATAGCGCGAGGTCGGCGGCACCTGCGCGCCCAGTCCCACGTGCGCGCTCGTTGCACCCGATAATTAACGAGTGCCCGGCCGCCCGTCGCCGCCTCGCCTCGCTGTCCTGCATTGTGTGCATTTGACCATCTTTCTTAAAGTATTCGATTCGGTCCTGCTTCGTCGATGAAACTTCGCTCTTCGAACTATTCTTGTATTATATTCAGCTTACATTGTTAGTGTAAACGATGCGTTCGAAGAATTTTTTCTGTCGATTCTTTATTGTTATTTGTGGCGATCTGAAGTAGAACGTAACGTGTTCCTATGGACTTCACAATCTAGACTTGCGTACATTGCTATTTCCATTGTTACAAGCCTTTATCGTCCATTATATGGAAGTTATCTTCGTTATCTCGGGTAATAACATCATGCGTTAGTACATTTTATTACAATCGCAACTTCAACATGAGAACTTATAAAAACAACAGGCCTCTGGCGTCCGATGATTTTATTATTATTAATTACATTTGTTTTTTAATTATTGAATCGATACACGCAGTGCAACGGATGCGGAGCTGTTGCAGATAACCGTTCTGATTCAATCCCAATATCAGGGACACAGAACATTTAAAGAATTAACTCGGAAAGTTACAGTAAACGTACTTCAAAGCGTTTAATTTCGGTGTCTCGTTTCTATAGGTTTAGTTTAAATTTTACAGCTGCATCACATTCCTTAGTATTGAATCTATTTATACATATGTTGCACATTAGACCTTCGATGGACCTCTTTGTCCTGTCCGCACGCACGCTCGCTGCATTGATTTCTGTGCGCGCCGACAGTTCCGGTTGGAAGGGTGATGTGGTCACGTTGAAGGAACTACGCCTTCTGACCAACGGCGGTACCGACGCGAGAAATCTTAATAAATATAAACTACGAGTCACGGTGTTTGTCCGCGATGGACTCCTAAACCACTGAACAGACTTCAATGAAATTTTGTAGATATCTATAGTTTGGTCCAACTTAAAAGATTGGATATTTTTATCTCAGTTGATAATTATTGTCTTAATGCCCGCGTTGATGATGTCCCTTAGCAACATTGTTAACCTCGAAACGGGCCTCGTGGTTTAGTGATTAGAGATCCTGCTGCTAAAACGGAAGTCGTGAGTTCGATAACCAATTTGTTGTCTGCGTGTGACACATATATCTATGTAAGTATTATATTCTATGTATTTATGTATGTATGTTTATCAGCTGTCCGGTTACCGTAACACAGGCATTAATTAAGCCTACTTTTAAATGCGATAGCCGTGTTTAATTTGTCGTACTTATTAATATTATTATTATTATTTGTCGTACTTATTAAAAATAGCTTCGATTTGCATTAATCAATAAAATCCCGCTCTCCATTCAAATGTAAATGAATAATGTGCTGATATAAATATACATTTTTTATTCGCGTATTACTTTTAAGAATGGGTCCACATATGTAACACTGCGGCAAATCGGATAGTGTAGCATCGCAACAAGATGGGTTGACGTTAAAGGTGCGTTTCCACCAGGGATGACCGAGGATGCTTAGCGACGAATGTGTTTGATAAGAAGCAATAGGAGAGAAACTTCGCTTCGCTAAGCGAGCGTACTAAGCGAGGCTAGGTAAATGAAGGGATCGTAATGGTTCTTAACAAACACATTCCTCGCTTCGCATCCTCGCACATCCCTGGTGGAAACGCACCCTAAATATACGCGGTGTAGGCTTCACTGACCGGTAGCGGGCTGTGTCGAGGTGAAATGTCACAAGTGTGCACCCACCCTTGGGTGGGCTAAAATATTAATACAATTGTTTTTATTATTTTAATGTATGCATATTATATTTTATAGGTATATTCCTTATATTATCAGCTCCTATCAAAAAGCGCCCTTTCCCTAAGATCTTGTTTATTTTACGCCATTAGTAATCACTTCCAAGGTATTTTATTAACGTCCTTAACCTGCATTCCAAACGAATCTCGCAAATCGATTACAACGAGGCCACTGTCTGCCACGCTGGCCAGGCACGAACAGATTCCGCACTGCTAAGGAACGTCAAACTTTGTTTCCCTTCATCGTTATAGCGAGTTTAAAAGCGCGAGTAACTTTGCAAAATCAGGTGCGTGGATTTGACCCCGCACACCGTCTGCTAACGACGCCACAATCCGTGCCACTGAACTAACAATCCATTTGTTTTCGCATCGAAATAACATATCTCCGACTATTGCGGTAATGTATAACGGTAGTCGCGATTATAATTTATAAACAAGTCGAAATCAAATCACCTGTTGCTTTGTAGGAGGTATTTTTTACTACCTTTATATAATATTCACTACGTAAAATTGAACATTTTCGAAACAAACATATTATGTACATGCTAAATCAATATCAGGTATTTGTGTAACGCAGACTTTTTTTGCTAAAAATTCAAAGAAAACAGGAAATGTTTATCGTTTTCTGTGGTTTACCTACCGTTACTAATCAACTAGTAATGCTTTTCTTCACATTTTAATATTTTTAACTTTCGGGTAAATTCAAATTTTAATATTTAAATTTGTAAATTAATGTCGGCTTTTGAGCTGTTTTTATCTAACGCGTGCATATATTATGTTAATTTTGATGTAATCAATGAATATTCGTTAATGATCTGAAATTTATTGATTGTAAATCGTAAAATATAGATTGATGTATTACATCGATAAATTTTCTATTATTTTTGTACTAATAGACCTGTCGGGCCTTTATAAATTACAGGTAGCGTAGTTTATCATCTTCATGCTTTTTGTTTCTTTATTAGTGTACGTTGCTGAACACGGGTTTACCCTCATAATGATCGAAGAGGTGGGACAGGGTAGCACAGGGGGAGGGGTACACGTGTTTAGATTTCACCGTCCGCATGGCAGGCCCCGTGTTCAAATCCTAGCACGCGCTATGAAATTGACAATTGCGTGCGTTTTTGAAATTAATTAACACTCATCGTCACTTATTTGAAACGTTAGAATGTGATGTGACAATGATAATTACGCATATTGTACTCACACATCATCTGGTTGCGCAATTTAATAACATGCGTTGGTCCAGAATTATGTAGATCTACGGCTACGGAGGAAATTGATCGGTCCTTCCCGGGCTCGTGTGTCGACATCTGTTTTGTGACATACATTTTTTAATTAAAAAGACAGAAATGGCAAACTACAGCCCCACGTGACAGGTGGTCAATATACATCTGCAAAGTCTAACACGTTATCTATAAAGATGTATATAAAATTTTCACAATCGCTTAAAATATTGTGAAAGCCACAGTTTTTCTTTCTAATAGATCCTCATATAACGTCAATTTAAGTATTATTATTTAATTATACAAATAAGAGATCTCTTAAATTGGGTAATGGACCTAGTTCCGATGTCTTAAGTTAGTCGAACTTCTTCGTTTTTGCTTAAAACATTATTACTTTCCCAAAATCGGAGGTTATTTCAGTGGAATAATGAGAATGAATATACAATCGACATTCATGTCAGGGCCGATTCACATACTAATATTTTATAATGTGTCCGTGTGTACGCGTGAGAAGCGAGCCTTATGTGTTGTTACAATACATTGTAATTGTCGTGTGGCAATACAAGCTTGACATTTTATAATAAGTTCTAATTGCATTCTATAGAGCGCTGAGCTATGATAAAAGCTGCGGATTGATTGATAGACGTATTACGGCACTTTACGTAACATTATTAAACATGTAGCGTGCGAGGTACACGTGGCTCGCTGGTACGGACTTATATAACATGTGTACGTACGACGCACTCAAAGACGCCCTTACGCACCACTCCGATGTCTTTGATTCATATAGTCGCAGTATTGACCCTTACCCTTATGTACATACGGATCGTATTGGAATTACCAAAAGACGGTACTACGCAAACATTTTTTGTGTGAAATGCACGACACCTATGAAATGATTTTCGCTAATTAGCTTTTAAGTTGCAATCGAGCACATTTCTATATTTAGTCATTATGTAACAATAGTTCTGTTTTACAACTGCGTTTTTGTTTTTTCAAGTGTAATCTTACAAGATCGAATTAGTTACGTGTTTGCTAATTAAATTTGTTGAATAAATGATTGATTTCCGCAGAAAAACACATAATAGTCTTTGTTTTAATTGTTTTTATTATATTTTCTGGTATTATCGCGGATGTAGCTAGACTGTTTAGGTATCAATATTGATTAATATATTAATTATGCCGCCAAGTAACGTAGCTTAAAGCGTGATTTTTTATATTATTCTTGACTCGAAACGATTCTGAGCAGTGTTGTTGTATACCGTCTCGTGTTATTGTTCGATAGTGGCTACGCATTCAACACGTGTACTCTATCGTTCAGCTAAACCGATTACATTTGTCCAGTTTATCTAGAGGCACCTGCAAGCCTCTTTATTTCGAGATCCAGAAAATTTTGACTTTGACTTTAACATGTAGACATTCTCTGTCAATGTTGTATTAGGTACATCATAATTATTCGTTTTCATTGTTTTTACATTTTACCTTTGGTTGCATTCTCAATTATTTTTTACAAGTTTCTTTGTCTCAAAATCCACAATGTCTGCCAATTCAGTCCGCCATTGTACCAGGGCGGCAGAATGCTCGAGGCGGTAGTCGCTCGGCGGGTGAGCGCGGGGGAGGCGGCGGGCGGCGGGCGGTGAGGCAAGTGCACGTGCCCGCGACCATGCCACTCTGCAAGCCATGCGTTCGACGCCCTCCCCTCGAGTCCCCTCACTTGTTGAGCCGCTACATCTCTACAATCGTATATCGGCGTCGGAGCGGTTGGCCTTCGGGTCATATAATATAATCTAGCTTGCCTTATTAGTAATTCTCGTTCGAAGTTTTCTTCGAGTGTCTTTAAATTCTGACAGACTAGCGTATATTTATGAATAATTGTCCCTTGTTCCCCTAAGCTATGATGCATAAGAAAAGCTGTGGGATCAGACATTGCGTTACATTTACATAAAAAACCTATTTTAAACAAAAAAATTTGCAATCCAAGATTATACAAGCACGCGGCTAAGAAAAGTTATTTACGAGTTTTGCTTTCGATATTTCAATTTCATTTACGTAAATTTTATTTTGGGCGCAAATTTACACAATCGGAAGTAAAACTTCCGAACGGTTGCCTAAAAACGTTGAGTCATAGCACGTTTTCCGGGAGGAACCCTTCGATTAGAAAGTACGCAATAATTCTACTTCATATTGCCACAACTCTGAACTTACCTACCGATTTTCATCGATGACGCACTTTATAAATGTGACAAATATTCACGTTTTGATTCCCCGTGACCACGCAAACGCAAACGCATCCTTATCTTATTAATTACGTTGCAGGTTGATTAAATTAAGCAAATACAAACATGAACGTACAGTGATAATATAATGTGAAGTTTTTCTCGCTTAGTTAATAGAGATTAGTGTAGAAAATGATTAGGACGCGAGTGAGAGACCATGAGGAACTATAGACGACGTAGTTAAACAGAACTTTCGTGCCGACATAGGAATGGGTACATTAATGGAAACCACCGATGTGAATTTAGTCACTACTTACCGGAGACGAAGCGCTGAGTCCAAGTTATTTGGCGCGATGGAGGCACCCAGAGAAACGTTCTACACCGACACCTACCACACCATAGCCATCAACACCAGGGAAACAGAATTCGGAAGCATCGTAGAACCGATCCCGATAACGCTCAAAGCGTACAAGCCGTATCAAGCGCATGGACATCCTGTCAATGGATACGGTTTCCCTCAGAGTGTAATAACGCCTGCATACGCGGCCCCTCGGGCGCCCGACGCTCGAAAGCCGTCTACTTCAGTGAGCGTCGAGAGTCCCGTCAAGGGGGAAGTTAAGGAACCTCAAAAGGTCACAAGGCCTCCGCCCAAGAAAAAATGGATTAAAGAATATTTAGGTAAGTATTGTAGTTTATTTTAAGATATCAGATTTTCTTAGGATAATGTTGTTTCGGATGAGGTACGGCTTAAAATTGGTGATGTACTAAAAGGCCTGGTCAAGTATATTCAACCTATTCCAAACTATACAGCAAAATTGTACACAAACAAGCAACAATAATGTAATCTGTATTTTATCTGCAATGTGACTATATTTTATGGTAACGCCATATTTATTCTGATATTGTAGCTGAATATTGTAACCGGGCATCACTACTTAAATTAAACAATCCTAATATTTCTTTACGTATTGACCTCAATGTTTCTAGTCGTTACTTATTACTCTTGTATTAGCCAGTTTATGATATAAATGACAATAATTTCACTTTAACTAACTAAATAACTTCAATAAATTAAGGTATTATATAGATATTGTCAGACAATTTATAGAATGTCCGGATTGTATATTAGCCGGTAACAGTAGGTATTTCGTGCTTAATGAATACTGCCCTTGACTGCAATGAGTCTGCCTGTTACCTTCACGTGACATGCGGGAAGGAAGTTGAGCGGAAAATAAGTAATGCGTTGTTATATAGATGTGTTTGTAATTGTTGATGTTAAAAGAAATATACTCTCTCTCGTAAATCATATTTAAAAGAATGTTTGTTCTTTCGTCAATAAAGCCGATGGTAATCCAAGATGGCTGCAGGTGACCCGAACAACAGTTATGCGTATTGTTAAATTAATTAATTACCCATTTTTTGATTGGGATAATTTAAAGTTTTTTTGCTAATTACCTTGATCATTGGTAGATTCAATCAGGTAAAGGTTCCAAAATATTTAGGGAAAATTACAGTAATTGTAAGCGGCTAAACTAATATACAATTACATACATGATTACACACAACTTTTCCCAATCCTCACAAATATTTGCTGTATTATTGTGAACAGAAATCTATTCCTTTGTGCCGTGGAGTTTATTGTAGGGAATTCTAGGGAAATTTACGTAACACTTTGGTTAGCTTCGCGAACGAATCGTAATCCAATAAGACCGCTGTTACGATGTTGGTACCTAAACTTTTACGTAATTAGCGCTACCCTCATTCTGCTAACGATGTGTTATATAGTACATATGCGTTGTGTTCAAACACCTTGTAATAGCTTAGTGTCTAAACACACTACGCCGAAGGTACGCGACCGAACTTCCGCGGCTGATTTTACGTTATGACCGATTACGGCTATATGATATATTATGGCTCATATTACACACGAGAAGTACCGAATAATATAATGTGTGCGCTACACAAAAGTTGCCGCTGAACTTATGCCTGATCGAAGTTTATAATGCAACGTAATTTCGGCATAGTGTGTCGTCATTAATTCAAATAGCATTGCGGGCAAATACATGTCGAAGTTTCGGCGTAGTGTTTTTAGACATTATATTGCAGAAACATACAGAAGCACCGTCGACTTCACAGCACTATATTCAGATATTTGCAGGCACAATTAGTATTTACGCGTCTACGGTATCTATAAACGCTTCGGCGGAATCCTTTGCGTTGCGTCTAAACTGAACCATTTTGCAGTACCCTCTAAATGTTAGGGGGTTTTAGTTGCAATCTCACACGCTCCGAGGTCCTCCGGCAAGGGTTTGCGAGTATATTTTAGGACGGAATAAAGGAAAAAGGGTACTTGTTTTCTTACCAACACATATACGGATCCTAAGAAACCAGAAATATTAATCGTATAAGACATTCAAAACTGAGTTTCACCCACTCTTTTGGAAGTTTTATAAAGCTTCTTTTACCTTTTACCTGCCCTTTTACCTTCAGATGATCGTACGGTGGTGAAGTTAACGATAATCGCGCGTGTCCACGTGTGTTTGGAGCGAGGCGATGTTTGATAAAAGTCATGTAAATGTGAGCAAATGTAAGCGAACATCGATATCTCGTTCACGGGGCTATTGACATTGAGAATGTGATATAAATGTATCGCGCAAACAATGAACGCCAACTTTATGTGACGCGGGGTACAATATTATCCGCCGTAATACAGAGTTACTTCACTATTATACTCTTATGAGATCCTAGTCAATTCCGGTGTTGGCGTATGTTAGTTGAAAATTTTTCACGGATTTTTTTCACTTGACGCTTTATTTATTTATTACACACATACCAACAGCAAACCCAGACATTTATGACTAACTATCGGACTCCGCAAACTTTGTCTTGCCATATGTCACTCTGTGAAGATGCAACATTACAAACATACAAGGTTTCCTCTTTATAATAGTATAGATTACATAAATATGCCTAAGTTAACATTAGACATATTATATACAGATGTTCTAGAAGTAGATGAAAAGCAAGATCCTAGTGGTCTACTGAGATACAGCGCGCTAGCCGCTAGAAATGTGTAACAGCGCCTTGTTACGAGACGCCTCGGTCCTGTTGCATCAACGCGGCAGGGGGAGGCCGCGGGTCACGTGGCCGACCCCCCCGCGCCCTCCGCCCGCTTATCACTTCCAGGCCCCGCCACGCCGCTTTACATAGCCAGGCCGGCAGCACACGCGCACTTGATGGACATTATTTTTTTTTAAATAAACTAACGTTAAAAAAAACTTTTTAAAAACGAGCTTTTATGAACATTGTATTAGTTTTCGTATTCTCCTCATCAATCTCTTTCATTTGATACTAATACTGTGTTATAGAAAAAATAACGATTCCGCAATCTCTTGCATGATCCGCCATATTGGTAGAATGACGTCACATTGCTAAGCATGCATTCTCATCCAGAATAAGCGTGTATACAAAATTTCAGCTGAATCGCTTAAGGGTCTGAAACTGGTCTAAAATTCAGTCGCAAGGTTCCCACCCGGACAAACATATTTATGTATGTACCAACTTTAAATAAAACGCTTGTAATGAAAATATAGCGAGTCATATTTATAGGTGCAGTCAACAATGGTATCGCAATTTGTAATGGAACCCTTCAAAAGGTAGCGCTTTAGCCTGTCGAGAGGTACCTTACTAACTCTCGATAACCTGTCCCAGCAATAGCTGGAGTGGTCCAAGACTTTCATTGGGAAAAACGGTGTCCTAGCGCATTGCTGTTAGGGAACTTTCCGTGTTAGTCATCTTTCCCTGAATTATTAGCCGGACGGGTCGACCTAGCTTTCTGAACCGCAAAAGCTTTTAGTGACGACGTCGCTAAAAATCGACACTCGCCTTTTAATGACGAGGATAGGATCGTCTATAGAATTCTGCAGAATATAATTTAATTCTGCAATAGCTTTATAATACTAGTGTCTGAATAGGACGCTTCTTTGAAGAACTTGGAAAAACTTACCCAGGGGAAAACTAAGACCGGGGCCGTTGCGAATCCTTAGAGCGTAACCCTAAAGATAATAGGTGCGATTGTATATTGAAATATTTTGCTACTTGCAACGAGATATCTTTAATCACAGACTAAAACTAAGAACTTTTCGAGTATAAAACGCGATACAATTGGAATTGACGTTTACGGTCTGTTCTACAAATATCGGCTGGAACCACCCCCGGGTTGGCCGGAGCGCCTGTGTGCGTCACTACGCTACGCCTTCCTTCCCCCGGTTACGCAACTCTTCTGACGCTCGTGTTACCCTGGTACTGGTTGTGTCAGCTCGTTAATAATCCTTTTATTTCAACCAAACTGTTTTGTTACGTCTATTCGATGTGGTATTGACATAATTCAATGACTGGTTGAATTTATTTGTTTAAAAAGCTGTCAAAGCTGTCTACTATTTCATTATGAAACATTACGTAATGTAATAAGTAACATTTAACAAAGCGAAACGAATGTACTTGCCTAAAATATTCATTTTTTATATGATTTTAAGAACAGCATCTTAAATAAATTAAGTATGTACTTAAATGTCTGCTGCATTCGTTTATAAATGTTATGAGGTACCTATTTGTGTAATATCTTTTATTGGTTATCAAGACTTTCCTTCTTGAAAATACTCTGCCTGTCTTCTTAGTATCTGCCTACGTTTATGGGGAATGAACATGACTGTATATAATATGACTCAATTGAAATACTGGCCATCAAACCGCTGGTTTCTAGGTCGCTCGGATGCAGCAGACGCCCGAATGATGGATAAATTTATTAGTATCATTCATTTTCAAGTTACAAGTACAAAATATGACCGCTTTCGTCAATAGTTTTCTTATTTTCGCAATTGTCTGTTCATTACATAATTTATTATGTAGGTATATAATATTAGCAAAATTGTACAGGCACAAACATAAATGAATCGAATTTTATGACCGTGTATTGTAGTTATCACCTGCTTAGGTCGCACGTTTTAACCTAAACAGTATTTAGGATACACGCAATTCGGGTCGAGGTTACGCGTCAGAGCTAAAATTAAACTAAACCACGATGCTGCTATTCACTTTCGATATGCAATATTGATCATCCCATGTGCTCATGTGCGCGCGGATGTTAATTACTACAAGATATTTGTTCACAACATAATGTATTTAAAGGTAATAAATAATGTTAATTGTTTGTCAGTATATTTTTAAATGTATAATTATTACTGCATTAAAACAAAACAATTCAAATAATTGTCAGTTTCGTAATATAGAAGACAAACGCGTGTCGCTATTGACCTACGTCAGTTATTGTATTCAATCGTACATATCATGTTAACTGATTTAGTTTGATACTTTACAAGACTGTTTTGCAGGTCGACAACCCATGTGAACCTGGTATTTGGGAAATCATAACATATTGTAATGTGTAATTCATGTTACGTTTGTATACTTATTTGTCATAAAATGTGACACAGTCGAAATAAAATTTACACATAAACTTTGAAACTTTTGAAAATTGATAAAAGTTTTTTATCCAAAACAACCCTTTTATTTTTAATTTTGCTTGTAAGCTTGCTCTTTTTTGCGAACCAGGAATTCATAGGTGTGATCGACAAAGTTATTTTATGTTATCAGTTCATACGGATACAATAATATTTAACTAACAATGAGAAATAGTCTAGGCACCGCAGTCTCGATATCAAATCAGTGTATAAATTTAATGGTCAACGTCTCGTAGCTGTTACTGTACGAAACTTGTCAAAGTCACGAGTTCACGCACTCCTAGACCTATCCTTACAGATGAATGTTGAATAATTCTAATTTATTATAAAATATGTCCAGTTTCAGGACATTGCCTCTTACGTTTTTATATTCCTTATTTGAACTCGGTTCCTACGTATTTTGTGTTTACATGAAAACACACAGTTTTATATATAAACCGAATCTCTCGTTATTTCCTCCACGGACGTCCTTTAAACTGTCGACATGGACTTCAAGAACGTTATAAGAAAATAATTTAGAATATTTTTATTTATTATCTAGTTATAGCAATATAATTCACTAATACGCATATTATGTATGTAATGTCCGGGAGTTAGTCTACGTTTTATGTACTATGTAATAAGTACAATAAATGTAATATAACTTTATTTTCATCTATTTTTAAGTACTATTAATTTATCCTTGACCGAAACAAAGCTAATGAAATCTGTCAAAACATTGCTGCCAATGATAATGACCTCGTGACGCTCACTTCTTGTTAAATCATCGAAATTAAGATATGCAAGAAAGTTATCAATTTAAATATTAGTAAGTCTCTTTCAATCGCAATAGAAACATCTGCAATAAAAAAAATACGCGCGCGAAGTATTTACGGACATGTTTTTTTGGCATATTTGCCAGCAGCTGATTTTCGGCGTGGCAATGCGAACGTCAAATACGTTACACGCGAAATGACGTCATCGCCCCGCCCCTCTTGTATCTCTTTCATTTTCATTAGCACGCCTCTGGACGAGCGTTATTCTCTTCGATGCAACGTGACTAGTCAGATAGTGCTATGCAAGTTTGTACTTTATTGTCATGTAGTTTAAATTGTATTTCGAAGAATGTTAGGTATCGCGTGATATCGCTGTCTCGTTTCTTTTCATTGTGTTGTCTCTTTTACCATTAACGTATCGAACTCCTTACATTGTATGCTAGCCTGGTACTTTACCGCCACGGACTGCAGCCGCGGATGAGTGTTTGACGCGGGTTTGACAAGTGGCGGTCGCCTATCGAGAGACCGCTGATAGTTTAGTGCGAATTTCCAAAGTTCGAAGCCGTTTTCGTAATCACAAATGTGACGGAGTGCTTTCGTTTACAGAGGAGGAGCCGAAATCGCCGGTGTCGGTGCGAGTAGTGACAGGAGTGTCGGTGGCGGCGCGCAGTAACGGCGTTGTTCGGACGACGTCGCCGGTCACGGTGGTGCCCCCCTGCCCCGCGCCCGCTCTCACTGCCGTCGCCCTCGAGCCTGTCCCCGCGCCACCCGCGCCGCTCCCCACGCCCCACCTTGAATTTGTACAAGAACATTCCAGACCGCGTACTACGAGCAACAGCCTCGGGTAAGATATGATCTCCTAGTATCGGCGGTGTTCAAATCAGCTGGGGGATTTGAAATCACTAACAACTAACCAACCAACCACCACACGCGCTTTACTGGCCTGCTTTGTTTGTTGTGCAATAGTGGAATTTCGCATGAGTTAATTAGGTACGGCATGTACTGGGGAAGCGGTATGTAGGATGAAGGTAGCGAGGCCCTGGGTTATTAGCGGTATTGTTATTTATTTAGTATTGAAATTATTATTCGCTATAAAAGGCACTCCTGAATCTTCATCGAAATGTTTTGTGTACATTGAATTGTGTTTCAAAATTTATTGACAATGAAATCTCGGAAGTATCTTATTTCGACATATCATAAGACTTATCACCTCCATTAATAATATATAATGTTGTATTCCATAAAAAAATATTAAAATATTCCTTATAAAAATTTTAGTAACACTCACAAAAACTTGATTCCCAAATAAACAATATAAACATTTAATAAATTCGTCATGTCGTGTATGCAGTTTACTGCAGCTGTCAATTGTTCTAACGTTATTTGATTTGAATTCATTTTTTATCGAAACGTAAAAAAATATTATTATTGTAATACTATCACGATTGCAATTACTGAATCTGTTAAGAAATTTGTATATATAGTGTTAAAAATACTTACATAGTGGTATAGATAGGATAGATTTAGTAGGATGGTATCCTATCCTGGATAGGTTTTCTTGAGAACAAGATGTCTGTATGTTCTTATACAAACTGAAAAGACATTGTATCTTGTATGACTTACAGAAGTAATCTTGGCACCTAAACGTGCATTAAAGATATTTTAAAATACCTCTAATGTAGTGAATTTCACACGAGAAGATGCACTACCTATGTATTATAAATGAATTCGCTTCATAGGTAATCTAAAGATCTGGAAAATTCTATATATGCGAAATATATGCATCATATGCATGAAGGTCTCATAATATAATTATAATTCATCCTTGTCCTGCCGTTTGTTTTTCTCCCGATTGCTGTCAAGGTTTGGATAAACAGGCGAGAAATGAATAATTAAATATCTCTGGCGGTGATTCGATTAGCACTTGGATTTGTTGCATGCATGATATAGTCGCATTGTGTGGAACCATGTTTGACATTTTCTTTCATCGTTCACAGTGTCTTCATTATTCGACGTTTATTTTGGGTTGCGTTTGACTATAAGCTTACCTGATAGTAATTGAGGTCCAGTTTAAGATGTCTTATATCGTATTTGACAGAGTTGAGACTTTAAAAAATTCAGTTCAAATAACCAACTGGTATGCGCAAGCATCTTAACACATTATTGCCCATAAGTTAAATAACATCGATGAATTACAGCTATGAAAAATGTGTCATTATCTTGAAGTGTAAGAAATGAAATGAAATACTTTTTATTTGCATAAATGTGGTCAAGATTTGTTGGTTAAAGTTATTGTGGTTGGTGTTTGCGCAAAACTATTCCACGTGTATGTTATCTCTGCATACTAACAATATTGCGAATAGATAAAAAAATAACCTAGAGTTACATGTCTATGGTGTAATAGTGTTTGCGCGTGCCAATTAGCATACACAATGACAATAACCAGCCAGATCCTAAATCAGAAATTCATAACATAACAAATAAGTATTCTAGACAGGATGGAATCCATCAGTCTCCGAGCGGACATTTTTTAAATATCATATTGTCAACAAATTTTGTTTATCCAATTTGATATTAGATTTTTTAGTAGCTATTCCAATTAACGATTAAAATCGGTTAATCGATTTTCAATTTTGTAAAATTAATAATAAGTTCTAATACCACTGTTTTATCTAGGCTTACTCAAATACCATCGCCGCCGTCGGTGGGCAGCAGCGGCAGCGGCAGCGGGAGCGGCAGCGGCAGCAATGGCGGCAGCACGCCGCGCGCGGGCACCCGCGAGGTGCACAATAAGCTGGAGAAGAACCGCCGCGCGCACCTCAAGGAGTGCTTCGAACTGCTCAAGCGGCAGCTGCCGGCCACGCCCGACGACAAGAAGACTTCGAACCTGTCCATCCTCGGTTCCGCTATCCGGTATATCAATGTACGTACAGCCCACTGCATATAAATCACTAGCCGCCTCCGCAAACGTAGTCTTGCCATATAAATTATTTTCCCGTTTCCGCATCATTTCATCATTGCTAGTCATAGCGTGATGTTTAGCCTATGGCCTTCCTCAATAAATGGACTATTCAACACAAAAATATTTTTTTAATTCAAACCAGTAGTTCCTGAGATTAGCGCGTTCAACCAAACAAACAAACTCTTCACCTTTATAATATTATAAGTATAGATATTACATATTAAAGGCAGAGGAATGCAGTTTCAAAAATTATGCCTTAAATGTAACGTAGTGTGTACTTGTACCTATTGAACTTTAAACACAATAAAATATATACATTTTTATTAATTACATAGGATCTTCCGTGGCGAGAATTGTGCTCTATTCTCTAGTATGTATCTTATTTGTTATGTCAGCCACTCATATTTTGATGAATCTCTGTTTAATTTCGTAGTAACACAATCAGTGAATATTAATTATAACTTCGACAATTTTTATGGTATTATTGCCTCAATGTTGAATTTATGCGGCATTGATAACAAAAGCGTACAAACTTGCACGATGATAAGCAATATATTAACCTCCTGTTATCTCTTACAGTCCTAGTAGCCAAGTGCGAATATATTTCGCAACAATGTTCGCGTATTTAATACATACTTACTGCATTTGATCATCAAACGCGCTCTTTGCCCGATTAATGGAATTTTAACTTTACTTTACAATCGAGAATCTTTGATTTTGTGTTATTTTAAGATTTACTGTGATTTTGTTAAACATAATTCAATCATGAATCCGATTTTTTTCACTGCTACACCTAATCATGCTTACTCATTAATACTCCTTACACAATTATTGAAGTTGTTATTATTAACATTTAATAATCCCATTGATGAAAATATATTGGATTACTATGATTTTGCAGGTGCTCCGTCGCAAGGAGCGCGAGTGCGAGCACGAGATGGAAAGGCTGGCGCGTGAGAAGATAGCGGCACAACAGCGCCTCGCCGCCTTGAAGCGGGAGGTTACCTCGGTGCGCGCCTCCTCTGTACGGCCTCGTAGTAGCGGTGCGTATAGTGAGTGCTATAGTCCTCTCCGTCTTATGCGCTCCTAGTACAATGCGACCGCGTTGTTCAATATTTGGCGCTGTTTGACATTGAAAGAAAATAATATAAATAAATAAATAAATAATATACTGTGTTTCCGTGTTGGAAAACAAAATTTTAAATCAAAACAAAAACTGGTGACAATTACGGTTTTGAAAATTAATAAGTTTTACTTTCGTTGGGTCTTCATTAATTAATTTTACAATACAATTTGCACAATAAAACTTTTAAAATTTCAGATCCTGAAGAAAACAAGGAGAGGGATAGTGTCAATAATCAAGTGTTAGGTATTCCTATAAATGTAAGTAGAAAGAAAAATTATCTATTGATTTTGTTATTTTGTTATTGCAACAAAATTGTTTATTTTATTGCAAATATTTTCAGATTACGCCCTCTCCGCCACCCATCGTAACCCGAGCGGACTCCTCACCTCCGCATACACTCAACCTTAGTACGAAACTCCGTACACTGCCGATTCAAATCACACCAACCACTTCACAGGTATGGGCTCCTGGTACAATGTTAGAAATTAGAGCTGACCTAATCGCGGATTAGGATTTATTTTGTACGTTGGCTGCGTCTTTTCTCTCTTTCTCTTCTATAGTTGTAAAAAAACACCAGTCAACTAGAGATAGAAATTTTTTGTACAAAATTGATGATTTTTTTTAATACAATAAAATGATTTTTTGATTATACGTAAAATAATTAACGTGAATTATCATTTTGTAACCCATATTTGCTTTAATTGCCATAGATAATTTTATTTATTGGCGCCAAAAGAAAAAAAACGAAACAAATGTGGTATATTGTTTACAGGTCGTACGAACGTCATACGGTACGAGACATCATAATACGCTTACCTTAACCACTCTGGCTTCTACAGAATCTAATTCGCCGGTAAGTCTACGTATTTGTGAAGTATCTTAATGACACTAAATGAACTGTAGTATTTGTTTTAACCGGGATTCATATCCCAGTTCTTCGTGCTTATTATATTCTAATGTTGACAGGCTTGCCAATCACTTTGTAAGGAACTAAAAAGCCTTATGATAAAACTTAGCAACATATATGTTGGAATAATATTAAAGGTCATAAATATATGCTACGGTAACCTGACAGCTGACAACAAATTTGTGAACAAGTTTTTCGACCATTCGAATTGTATTAGGTATACAATAGACACACAACAAATAATCCTGATAAATAACTGGTCTAATGATATAGCAACTGTCGGCGCTCTGTTGCTATGCCAAGTTACTAATTGTTACGTCATCGGCTCGTTTTTCAGAGCGGCCAAGTGACTGAGAATGGTATAACCAACCCAATAAGCACCGCTACAATAGTGCATCCTGCCCAGATACATTTGCCGTTGTCGCAAGTAAGATATTTTAATTATGTAATCATGACAAAGAAGCAAACTGAGAATGGAATAGACTTTTTTCACTATTTGAAGGAGTATTCTTCATTAGTTACATAAGGGTGAAAGAACCAAAGTACTATGTGCATACTAAAGTATGTTCGCTACTTATAACAAAAAAACAACTTAAAATTTCAGTCTGTCTTTGTTTATTCCCGCCAATCCCAACGACAACCAATTTAGCCAACCGACCAATAAAAACAGTATTTCGGGCGGGTAAATCCGCCGACGTTAGAAGCTAATAAAAGTTCGTTTCTGTTGAATAAAAAAAACAACGGGTTGCACTGCGGCCGGCAGAAGTAAAATTTCTTGCAATTTACAACACACCAACTGCTGCGACCCATTTCGTCGGCGGAATAATGTGATTATTAAAATTTGGTAACCAAGTTTAAACAGACTAGTTGGAGATGACAGATGACAGGGTCAACCGTATTTGTACTTTTGGTCACTATGAGATCGATTATATTATCGACACTCCGCACCCAGCCAATAAAAGCCGTCTTACGGTTACATGCAATGACGCGAGTTTACCATTTTTTACCCATCACAAAAAGTGGACGATGTTGCTAAAGAAGTTTTCACTTCAAAAATATTGTTCTGTACAGTAGGTTTGTGAGTGTTGCATGTTAACCTGTCAAAAAATATAATGCTTTATTCATAACTGTATATAAATTGTCATAACTGTTTTATTTTTATTTTATTTTTTGTATTATTATTAGTTTTATTTTCCTATTATTTTTATATTCCATCGTCATAATTGCATAATTTTCTTGGGGCAGACAAAAGCCCGGGAATAATATATATTTTTCTTTCTTTCTTTCTTTCTAAACATGTATGTGGTGGTCAGGTGGTGAGCGGCGGCGGGCTGGTGGTGGGCCCGGCGGCGCTGCAGCTGCTGTCTGGCGGCGGGCTGCGCGTGCTGCAGGCGCCCGTCCACGCCAACGGTGACTAATGCGCTTCCAAATCCGACTGCTACAACGTGGTCAAATCCGACTGCTACAACGTGGTCAAATCCGACTGCTACAACGTGGTCAAATCCGTATGCTACAACGTGGTCAAAGAACGTTGAACTTTTCTAAGACAAGACAAAGACATTTATTTGCACAAATATGGTTACATTTAAAGATGTAATAGAATTGTTAGTTCACTCCACATTTTGCCTTTTACGGCGTACAAATTAAAATCTACAAACGTACGACGTACAAACTAAAGAGAAATGTTCAAACTTCTTCGATTATTTTCAATTTTATGTTCGCTTTATACCTTTTAGTTAATCGTATTCGCGGTTCATATTACCCAGGGCGTTTTGACAGAGTCCGAAATTAAAATTGTATATCCTTAAAGTTCACTTTCCAATTTTGGATTGTAACCAATTCTCACGCAAACTTGCAACCCCTATCCTTTTTTTATTTATTATTGAAGATCTTGTCTTAAAAGTAATCCTGTGGCCAAATTTTCCATTTCCTCAATTCATCGAGGGACATCCACAGTGTGTTTATGCATCTAGGGCACACAGTAGCGTTATTATTTCGACGTTATCTTTGCATAATAATAATATTTTTGTACCTCCAAATTATCATTCAATCTCGTAACTACCCACATCGTGTAAAGCAGATTAGACAGCTGTCGATAAGTAACAATAACTGCACTAAAGCAATAGTTAAAGAAGGGTGTGTAATTGGATGAATAAAAATGTTATTATTTGCAGGGGTTACGGAGAATAACAGAGTACCTAGTAAGGAAAACGGAGTTGTGACCCCGCCACCGTCCTCTACGGGTAAGGAAAACCTTACATCAAATATACATTTAAAATGACAAAAATATATCATCTGTACTTCTAAACTAATATTATAAAGCTGTAGAGTTTGTTTGGTCGAACGCGCCAATCTCAGGAACTACTGGTTCCAATTGAACAATTATATTTGTGTTGAATAGCCCATTTATTGAGGAAGGTTATAGGCTATATAACATCATACTATGACTAATAGGAGTGTAGCAGCAACGAAAAATGTCGCAAAAACGAAAGAATACTGATTTCCACGCGGGCGAAGCAGCGGACACAGCTAGTGTTGTATCTGCACATAATTTCCACAACAATATTTCTTAAATGCCGCTGGAGATAACATAAAAACATTGTTGTGCGTGGAATTTCTATAAAATAATAGTTGCCATTGCTTTGTCTAGCAAAAATAATAGAGCTATCTTTATACTGAAACAATGATGATAATAAAGGTCAAAAAATGATCAAGGCGGATGAAATATTGATTGCGAAATTCTAGGACAAGTGCGGTTAAATAAAACCTTTTAAATATCGATTTAAAACTTTGAATACCACTAGTTGTAACGGTTAAGGAAAACATCGCGAGGAAACCTACACACCTTAAAGATGTTATAAAGTATAT
>DWGJ01001215.1:0-21441 GCA_018246895.1 Aspitha aspitha aspitha
CACATAAAGTCACACTTGGCTCGCAATACGACCTGCACTGCTTAGTACAGGCGGGCTTCCCCGAACCGTACGTCACGTGGGACCGCAACGGGGTCAGGGCGTTGTCACCTCACGTCCAGATGCTGAAACAAAACGTGCTTAGGTGAGCTCATCTTAAATTCTCATATGCACGAGACCCAGGCGCACCTGACTGAAATACTTAACGCAAAAATAAAGCACCGCAACGTGATGCTGCTAAAGGCTGAACGAAGAGACCCAGATATTTCTTATTGCCAAAAATGGCCCTTTGATTGCATTGGCGTGAATTATAATTTTTTTTGTGTTTCATACAATCAGGAAACATCACTTTGTGGTATGCGATACAATTTTTTTCCTCCCATAGATTCGAGAAGATAGAAGTGAACGATGAGGGCCAATACACTTGCACGGCATCCAACCCAGCGGGCTCGCACAGCGCAACCGCTTTGATTCAAGTTGTATCGACGCCCGAAATCACGATCATGCCTAAAAGCTACCTGAACGTTCTCATCGGGGACCCCGTCACCATCGAATGCCGAGGCCAAGGATACCCCGACCCGGAAGTTTCTATCAGTGAGTTGACAGATGCTGCTAGCTGGCTTTGTCGCCAATATTCTTCAAATCATTACACCAATATATTTCCTTAATCATGTAACCCTTGGTTGACTAATATCAACGTTTTGAACAGAGGACAGCAATAACTACGAAATCGTCAGGGCATCGCCTAATATTGCTGTACTAAGAATACCGGCGGCGCGTTTCGAGGATAGCGGCGTTTACGTGTGCACCGCCACCTCGATAGCGGGCACCACCGTGGAACAGTTCGCTGTGAACGTCGACCGAGGGGACGGCGGCGGCGGCGACGCCGACGGCGACGCCGGCGGTGACGGTGACTGTTTTATACTGTTATTAACGTTTTCGACAGTTTTTTTCGACAATTTGATGGTTCACCGTTGGATCCAAGGCTCTTTTCACAGTGAAATGGTTATAGGCGTTGCGGATTGGCAGCCTCACAAACCAGAAACAGTAAGTTTGTAAAAAGCACGTGACAAGTCATCCGTGCCAGGAGTTCAACGCAGACCCCCATGAGTCGGAGGCTGAATTTGAAACAACCAGTCTATCATTGCTAATATTCGGTGAAACTGTAATAGAAGTCTAATAAGACCGTCTTCCTGAATCTTGACAGATAAATAACTTCGAATTATAATTATGATACATTGCAAGGTTTAATTATAATTTTTATTTAACGTTTAGACGGCAGCGGTGAAGTTGGCATCAATCCTAGCGAAGAATATCCGTATGACAATATGCCTGGCAGCAATTTGGCTATCGAAGGTCAGGAGACTCGTCTCAGGTAAGTGTCATTTCAATTATTAAAACGCAAATGTAAAATGAAAAATACGAAAGACAATCGTTTGTAGCTGTAATTCACATGGCCTCTTAATGTTATTTTCCATTAATACTTGTTTGGGTCTCATTGAAAGTCATATACTATATTCATATTGCATTAGCTGCAACGCATCAAACGATTACGAGGTGCTATGGAGCCGAGGCGATCGTCAAAGCCTGCAGTACAATGCCAGGCAAATCGGGTACGATTTGATCATCACTAACGTGAGTACTATTTACCTGCCTATTTATCTTAATTGCCCCCGCATATCTATCCTCGTGGAATTCGGAAAACGATAATTAATTCTTATTATCATGACAATTTGTCAAAAATACAATGCTCTATAATAAAATCAAAGCAATTAAACCTTCGTTTGTTTAGTATGCGCCCAATAACGCATATCATAAAATCTCGATTAGATAAGATAGATGTGGACCAAGCAGTACAAAATTAACGGTACAAAATTTCGATCTATTCCATTGCATAAATCGATAGCGTGATCGTTATCACTTTTGGGGATTCCCCCGTATCTGTCGATCGCTGGTTGCAATGTAGACATAGTCCGTTACAATTTGGCAAGATTTTTTGTTAATAAAACACGATTCTTATTTTCATAAAAATTATTCATTATTTTTTGGACCGTAGGCGACGAAGCGGGACTCTGGACAGTACGTGTGTACTCTTATCAATCGGTACACTCAGGAAGCGAAACACGCGGTGTACACAGTACTAGAAGTGATAGCCGCACCGAAAATAACCCTGCGTCCGGTAAAGCAAGTGGTGCAACCCGGACAGTCGCCAACAGTGGAGTGCGTGGTCGAAGGCGACGATGTCGACGTATCCTGGACGCTGCCCAATAGAGCACCAAACAGGTAAAACAATACCACATCACGTCTGATACAATTGCGTAAACGAAACTGATACCACTTCGTTCACGGTACCAAGCAACACAAATACAAAACAAGCCGAGAATAAGTTATGTCTATTTGTGGTAGTAACATGGATTAAGACGGAGTGAGGATATAATGTATTGTAACTGTACATTTAATTGTTTTTGGAATACGCTTGAACTTTTAGTTCGAATAGCTGTTTTAAAAATACATAATATATTTATGTCGAACAATAAGTATTCAACATATATACAGCTTTCAACTAAACGATGTTTACAATGTGATTGAAGATTTAGAATAGAATTAAAATGGATTACTTTTTCTACTCAGCCGTATTGACGCCCGTGGCTCGATTCTGAGATTCCGTCAAATTGAAATCGAAGACGCCGGTAAATATATATGTTATGCAAGGAACAGGATCGCCAATGCTACGGCCGTTGCTGAAGTGATCGTTAGCGGTATGTAATAACATATTATAATGTTAAAATGCTTTAAAATCATTTTTCACGTCACGTATATTTAGAAATAACCTGTTATGTATAAGCGCACGAAATGTATCGATATTATCAAAAATATTTCACGTACCCGATGTACAGGATGCACTTGTATAGTTTTTGTAAAGGCACCTGTCCCACGCCTTTTTCTGTGTTACACCGTACGATATGTATATATTAAACGCAATGCAACGTTTACATATTTATGATCACTCAACAAACGAAACAATACGAAAGGACAGCAAGCTTAACACGTGGCCACTTTACGGTAACGTATGCTTGTACGTGTATCTGGATCGCATGTGACATAATACCTATTGATAGAAGACAGCAATCGCACCACGTGGCAGTCGCACGATAACGAGCAGTTCGCGCCTGTGGGCGCTGCTGTGCACCTCAGCTGTAACGTGACGCAGCCCGACCTGCCCATCCGCTGGACCAAGGACAACAGAGTCCTCCCCCGCTCCGTAATACGCAAGCGGGACGGCTCACTCTTCATCCGTTTCGCGCAGAAATCAGACAGCGGACGCTATGTCTGTATAATATCAGACTCTTTTGGCCGCAAATCTAGCAATTACATCAACCTGCACATTGAGGGTTAGTGAGAGCCGTCATTACAGTTGTCAATAGTTGGTGCTTGTGTGGTTTCGATAAACGTTATGGCCACTTCTTTCACTTTCTCGCTATTATGTATAACATTCGTCTTTCGCTCGGCATGCTTAGCGATTCAGTACGATGGACTCCTTAGATGCCTTCCTTCTTCCTTTGTACCTTCACTAACTTACTGTTCTGTCAGTTGATAATTTTGATTACTTTAGCTAGATAGTGTGTATTTTTTGTAATTAATATAATAGCTATGTTTTTTTGATCTACCCGCAAAGGTATAAAGTGCTTGGAAACGCAGTTCCGTTGTAACGATGGAAGCGGTTGCGTTGAAGACGAGTTCTTATGCGACCTTCGCAATGATTGTCGGGACGGTAGTGACGAAGCGAACTGCCTCTGGAGGGATAAGCGTGTCTCGGGATCACACCCGGATTACTCCGATCCCGCTGGTAATTGTGGTGAAAGGTGCTCGCGGGTTTTTGTTTGAGAACTCTATGCCTTCGCTAGAGGCTTACTTGGGTGCGCTATCGTTATACGTTTGTGTTGTGAACTAAGCGGTGGAAATATTTACTTTTGTTTTGGGAGCAGTATTGTCGAAAGGAACGTTCATAATGACCGTCTGCGCAGGTAAGGACTGCACGCGGCGTGATTTCGTGACGCAAGGAAGTTTTTGCGGTAACAATTATAATGGTGCTTTGCATGCTTAGAACTGTAGTGTTCGTCTCTTGTAAAGGAAGGTTTTGTGCGTCGTTAGATATAGCATATATAACAAATAGATACGTGTATATTACTTAAGGGTGATTGAAAAACCATAGTGACATGTCTAATCATTTTCAAGGTGCAACTATTAAACCACTAAAAGCTTATAGTACGATGAATTTTAGGGCCACCGGAAGAAGCAATGGCGCTAGTGGCAATCGAACAACCGGACAGATCCTTCAGAGTTGGAGAGAAAGTGGAAGTCTTGTGCAGAGCCAACTACCAAGGCACCACGGTCACATGGGAGCGATACGGCACTAAACAATACGTTGACTCAAGGGTAAATAATGAATTTCTTTAGTATTCCTGTATTCTTTCCGTCAAGTAATGTATACGGATCGCTCGCAGGAATACTTCGTACACCTTTCTCTTTATACTATAACAACAATTCGGATTTCGGTCTGATATGTGTGGATGCCGATTTACTTTTTATGTTCCAGTAGGTATAGATAAGCGTTTAATGAACTTATTATTTCAAAATACTACACCAGCACTGTTTTGTAATAAAAGTATTTGTGTAGACGTACGGTGACGGCGCCATTCTGATGATACCTGGAGTGGAACAATCGGACATCGGCGTGTACCGATGCACTGGACGCGACCCGTACGGACGCACCAGTTTTGACGATTTCAATCTCGCCGTAATGCCAGGTAATACTCATCTATTTTGTTTATTCTCCGAGGACCTTTTATTCGATGCGTCTTAAGATAAATTTTCTTTTCATCATATTAGTAGTCCACTGCTGGAGCGGGTCTCCTCTCGTAGTGAGGATTTAGGCCGTAGTCTACCGCGCTGACTAAGTGCGGATTAGTAGATTTCACACGTTTTCCTTCGCCGTTATAGCACGTGATATTTAAATTCTTAGCAATTAAAATTGCTTATAGTTATTTCGCTACATGACTATGATGATTATAAATTATTAACATATAATTACACATATTTGTAGGTTCGACTGGTCCGTCGTACCCGATAAACGACAGAGACCAAGTTTACAAAGCGCGGTTGCGCGACACCATTGACCTGCCCTGCACGCACAACTTAGAGGCGCCGGTTTCATTCGAATGGAGAAGGGAATATTCCCCGCTGCCATCCGACGTCAGACCGTACGAGGTATGTTGATTTGTACTAATATTACTTACAATGATTCCACTGGCCTCGCGGTCGAGTGGTTAGAGACCCCTGACTGCAAAACCGGAGCTCGTGGGTATGATTTCCACCCAGGACAAACATTTGTGTGATGAGCACATTTTTGTTTGTTGTGTCTGGTCGTAATAAAAAAAATCTATATAAGTACTATATTGTATGTATATATGTATGTTTATCAGCGGTCCGGTCACCATAACACAGGCATTAAATTGCCTAATTTGGGATCAGACAGACGTGTGTGGACTTGTCCCCAGTTATTTATTTTTTATTTAACCTTATAATAATTATTTATATTTAAAATAATAAAAATTGCGACAATTTCACACACGTCTGTCTGATTCGAAATTACGCAACTAATTTTCGGTATCGAGCTGTCAGATATCACTTTAATTTCCTCACGTTATTTTCCTTACTTTTATAGAGAGTGATCCTTGATTTTACAAAACGTTGTTTTGTTCAATTTCAACTCGGAACCGCAGATTAAGAGATTGAATTTCAAACCGCTAAGCTATCACTGGTATTCGATTCGATTTAAAAGTTTCCTCACAATTTTCATTGGAAAGTATTAAATATACAGCAAGAGCAACATTCAAGTCTAGGTAGCCGATGATACGAGTATCCATCAGCCGGTAACGTTGCATTTGAAATATTCAATACGAAACAAACGGGCTATAAAACTGAAATATGCATCCAATTCGTACCAGAACTTATATCGTGGAAAACTTTATTGACGACTGAATATTATTGAATTGTCTCTCAACCGCGGGTTAACGGTGATAGACTTACAAGTACATTATACTCGTAATAAAGTACATACATACATTAAATAAAGTAGGTATATGATTAACTTGGGATTATTCAAAACAAGAGTGATTAGGTATTTTTAGACAAATGTGGTATATCTTAGACTGCACTTAAAGTTATTTGTTAAGTGCACATCAAATTGTATAACAATTAATTAGTAATTGGACACACGGCTAACTGTTTCCAAATTAGCCCATTAATTTATAATGATAACATGAGAGCCATAAGCCAAAAAACCAATAGGCCATTATTGGGTCAAGTATTGATTGATGATTACCACAATTTTAATGCACCAATTTTTATTTGGGTACTTCGTGCGCTGTCGTTGTATCCGTCAATCATATAAGGATAAAGGTTGCTCCACGGACACCGAGTATATCCCCTTCGGGACATAAATCGCCCGGTGACATACCCTTTATCGCGTGGTAATCTGATTTGTTGTAGCGACGCCGTTGCGAGGCTTTTTGACTATTGATCACTAAAATGTAAATTTATCTGTCTTCATTGTATTGTAATAAATTCTATATATTACTAGTGGACCTGACCACGCGTTGCCGTGGTTACATTATGTCATATATGACAAATATCGTGCGTTCAGAAATTGATTCTATGTAAAAAATTATTGACAATTGACATTTATTATTTATATATTTTGTAAAAACTGTCCTATCTTTTAAGTGGGATCAAGTAATAGATATGAGCAAAATTTTATTGAAATCGGTGGTTTCGGAGATTTTCGCAAACGAACATCGTGACACGGGATTTATATATATAAGAGATAAACATATTATACACGTCTTAATTTGTTCAATCAATAATTGTTAAGTTAATCGTACTATAAATGCACTAAGCACTAAGATCGAGAAGAGAAGATTAGTTGTAAACCTCACTATCCGCTTGTGTGATAGTATGCATCCTCTTAAGCCGATGGCAGTCGTGTCTTAGTTATGCCAGTTGTGACTAATATTATTTCATGCCAGCTTGAGTCACTAATATCATGAACTCGAGCTCATCCAAACTTAGTTGCATTATAAGATACCGATAATATTGTTAACGAAGTAAATTGAATCTATCCGACAATCTCAAAGCTGAGATATCGTTACTTCAGTATGTATTCTTGATACTGGCCACAAAGATCCGTTATATGTCTAATTTATTGGCTTATGTCAACTTTAATATAAGAGCCGGAATAAGTTAATAAGGGCAGGTGAATCTAATATCAGTTGGATTGGCCTGTTTTATCTGCTAATTCATGTTTTACTACCCAAAATAGGGATCAAATATCCTTGTTATCATATTCTTTATCATATTACTAACAGGGCGACTTTTCAAAACAAATGTATTATGCCACAGACCATAAAACCGTATGGATTATTTGCTATGATTATCTCCGATGTGCCCAATTAAAGGAAGTTCGACAATTAAATGAATAGTGGGAGTTTCTAGCACCATTGAATCTATATGCAGAAAGCTAGTTTCCAAACAACATATTCTAAAGTAAACTATGCTAAAACTTAGTTTAAGTAAGTTCAGTTAACTGGGGACTTCAGAAACCGGGGATTAGACTGCCTAGTCTGTTAATAAAATTTAAAGGACCATGTCGTAAGTGTTCATCTCACATAGCAGTTTTTTATTTACTGACGACATTATATGAGTAGGGATCGTATGTTTTAAGTTAAAGACTAAGTTAAAGAGGCAATACTGCCAGTTCTCAAAACTAACAATATATGATCGACCTCTGATAGGACACTAACAAATACTAAGTACACTTATACTAACAAGTCAATTGGTTAATACTACTAACAGTCTCATTCCTGCAGTCTTATTGCAATACTGACCAATTTACTCTTATTAACAACGATTACTAAGTGAATTCACAATAACATTTCTAGACCTAAAGCTATTAGAATCAATTGCACGGGCCGCAATAGCCATTTGTGACAGCTGCCTGCTCTGTTACTATTCACTTCCCATAAAAAATTAATAACAATATAAATAAATTGTACAGTGGTTTTATTTTATTCACAAGTAAAAACGATAACATATAATTCCACTAACAGATTGGACGAAATATTTTTTAACGGAGGACAAAGTATTTCCATTACGAAATAATTAGTCGGTGGAATTGCGTTTGATCAATCCGCGACACTGTTTAAAATGAATTATCTCCAGCGTTAACGGCCCGAAACTTAATTAGGAGCTTTCAAGTTTTATAATTCGGAATTTCTGCGAGTTCCGGGCTTAAGAGTGCTAGTGAGGAGGGACTTTGGGACAATGGGACAAGGGACGGGAATAAGATCATATTTATTTTTCATTAGCCTCGAATTTGACGACGCTATTTGTCTTCAGACTTGCAATAGATACTGTCGTAGAAGACAAAATTTTGTACCACTTTTAAAGTATTATTGCAAACGTGCGGGCGTGCGAGGTTTGTTAAAGTTACAATTTAGGGTAATTAACAAAAATGATTTCGTTTATAAATTAAATTATGTTGCATTACCGGGATTTACGTCGTAATTTAAAATACATCCTTTGTGCTGGTATAAAATTATAGAAACTTAATAAATAGTATCAAAATTATTGGTATATTTGTGATAACAATTTTCTTGATAGACAAATACATTTTCGGAGACAAAACAGTTGTCAGAGTCTGGAGCCGACCCATTTAAATTTGTATAAATCATCTCGGGGTCAATACTCCGTTGCGCCCTGAAAGGAGAACAACGGAACCATGCTTATAATATTGATGATGTCAACACTAAAATATCGCTCGTAAAACGATATAACAAAAAATGTATTATTAGAATTTTTGTCTGTCTCTCAGTTCGTTCCGGCTAATCGCTGTAATAGATTAACTTAGGCTACTTTTTTTGATAATAATATCTTTTATTTCATAGTCAACTAAAACAGTACTCCACGCGGCGATATCCGCGGGCATAGCTAGTTGATAATAAGTATTGCTATTATTATATTGCGTGTTAATTAATCTAAGTCAGGTATTATTAACAGATGATCATAAATTCGATACGATTAAAATGTTTCATGCCGTTAATCTAAACTGAAGTGTTTAGTAGAATCAATATCAATGATGTTATTAGCAAAAAGCTAAGTCAACTTGCCAACTGCACACATTATCCTCTACCTATAGCTACCTAATACAAAAACATAAATTATTCGAGTTAATGCTCGACTTTTCCCGTATACTGCTTTGGTGAGGCGCTTAAGTATTTAATAACAAGAAAACCCTTTGGGTCGGTAATTGTGATAGGACGTGTTAAAGTTACGGCTCAAAGGCGCCTGTAATGATGATACGTTAAAGGGCTTGAACATTGTTTAAATGAGCATTATTATCTGTGTATCCTACTGTTTTGAGGGAGAAACGGTTTGGGGTGAAAAAGTTGTTCAATAATTTTATTGTGCCTGCCTAATGTAGAAATCTAAAGTATCCAGGGTTTGTTATGATATTTTCATTTACAATTATAGCGAGTGATATACGAGTACGAGTATATTTGGTAATTTATATAAATAACAGATTTTTCAGATTTACAGTTGCTTCCAGGATTTGAACCCAAACTTAAAGAAATCTGAAATCGAGATCGGTTGCAGATGACGTGTTATTGTTGCCTGGTCTTTACTATGCCCTTCACATAGAAAGTAAATAATACTTTTGAGCCATTAGCTTATTGGTTAGATATGAACACTTCGGTTCATATGCCTGACATGCTACTACTCTGGCGACCTTTATCATCAATTAGATAAATGACTTTAATGTAATTTAATTTAATTATTTTAATTACAAATTAATTTAACTGACTTTTGACTGGATGATTCCTTTATCCTTAACTTCGTTCTTTAAACGAATTTTGAAACAAACTTAACTTGCCCCACTTTACTTACAAGGAGACACGCAATACCTAACTGAACTTGTCTCGAACTTTCCCTGAAAAACACGGCTACACAATCCACGTCGCCTAGTAACGCGTTGAAACTGAAAAGTTCAAATTTCACGACTTCCGATTAAAAGTTCGTACCAAGTCACAGCAACGGTCGCTCCGTCGGTAGAGGAGTTATTGTATATTTAATAATTATCATTTTTTATACACTGTTCTTGTAGTATTTTTTTCTGTTCTATACTTGTATTTTTTAGGACTGTCCAGTACAACCTCTTACGGCTTTTACTACCATTAATTAAATAAATATTTCGATGAACTAAACCTCTCAATTCCAATATTTTTATTTAGGCCACTTTAACTTTCTAATTAAGTGCAAAAACGAAAATCGGCTGTATATTTTCAATTCAAGTGCAGTCCCGCTTTTAGATTCAATAATAAAAACAGGAGCAACGGGCGCCCGAGGGACGTTTTACCTAGTAAAGTCCTGATTCAAAAATCACGTTTCACGAGGGTTAGTGAACTGACACCCAGGGGATGCCGAGCTGAATGGCGTTACAAAGAGCTTGGGGGTTATTTATTATCGGCCGTCCACCCAATCGCTTTGGGTGCAAACTGGGACAATGACAAATAATTCTCAATTCCATCGCACCACGGCTCGTCTTCCTTCAGACGTTTTTACGACAGATCAATCATCTCAAAGATTTGCCTAAATAAGAAATTTGAGGAGTAACTCAACAAAGTATTTATGTCATTTATAATAAATGTGTTACAGACTGTGTTGTTTACGAGTAGTTACGAGTTCTTGCAATATACGTATAAATAACATTCGACTCCTATAGTTTAAGTGGCATGTAATGACGTCTTCTGAACTGGGTCTGTAGGTACGACTCCCAACCAGAAGAAATATTCTCACGATGTGCATGTGTATTTATTCTATTTTTGAGCATAGAATTATGTATATTTGGAAATTTCTAGTTTGGCACGAGATGTCCAGCCAGCAGTGTGATCTCCCAAGATATTGTTATTCTATTACAATTAATGGAAATGTTGTTGGAAATATGTAGAAGGAAAAATAAACAATGAAAGACCGGTGTATGTGAAACCGGGAATTACAAGAACAGAAGCAAAGGAGGTGGAAAAGTATAAGGATGCACGGAGGGACAGATGTCGTGCCAGGACGGCCCTCGAGGGCGACTCGGGCTGAATGGCCCTTGTGCGGTTGTGGGACGCACGGTCATTGTACCCGATTCACTGAAACCTGCCTCGGATGCGGATGAATTATTTACATTTTTTACTGCGTTCTATTTCAGAATTTTCTGTAAACGAAACAGCGCTAAATCAAAAATCTTAAAGAGGAATTTGAACTTTAATTTTATTATTAATGTCTCACTCGTACCATGGAATTATTGCGATGTTGATAAGGTACAAAAAATTTGTTACAATACACGTTGCGAAAATGATTTACAGTTTACACATGAAATACGAAGGGTGCACGAAGAAACAGATCTCGTACGAGGGCGGCCCTGAGAGGCGTTTGCGGCTGAAAGGCCTTTGTAAGGCCGCGGGACATGCGGTTTTTGTGCGCGATCCACGAGAACTTCCAGCCGCGAATGGGATTAGTTCTCGGCATGTATGTCGAGAAGTTTCCGACGCTGCAAAAACAGTTTTATATAATAAACAGTTCGCATGTCAATTAAGACTTTGTAGTGTGTTGCATCGATTGACTCCAGTGCGGAAAGAATGTAGACTATATACATAGGTATACCTAGATAGGTTTGAAATATATTTTCAAAGATTGTATTAAACGATGATGTACGCTTGGAATATATACTTTTTACATTTAAGCTGTTACGCTTGGAACTTTTTCGTATACTTAGGTGCTCTAGTTTAATTTATAAATATAAGTTTGTTATATTACTGAAAATATTACGCAAAAATCTTGGATTTATATACAGTATTTATCCGATTGCAGACCGATTTTTCAATCTTAACCAC
The DNA here is from genome assembly GCA_018246895.1 of Aspitha aspitha aspitha. NCBI lineage: Eukaryota > Metazoa > Arthropoda > Insecta > Lepidoptera > Hesperiidae > Aspitha > Aspitha aspitha. The sequence continues at coordinate 11,994 of DWGJ01001215.1, forward strand.
TTCATAGAGTATTAACCGTCCGACCACGTACACTGCCAATGTCTTGGCGCAACCGCTTTCTCCGAGAATTTTCCCGCCAACGAAATAGGTCGTTGAGTTATATCGCACGGAAACGAATCGAATATTTTGCCGCGCTTTTAACGTTGCACAGAAATTGCCTTAGGCCACCGTACGGTTGTATTTCAGGGAAAATTCACGTATCAAGTATTTTTTTCACTCCAAAGCAACATTTCTAGCGTGTGTCTGAATTGAAAACACATACAGCAAGCGTTTACCGATCAAAGCGCTGCACGTGCCGTCGGCTTTAGCAACACACACCCAACGCAAGTTGTAGGGCTTTCTTTATTTTTATATTTCACATTCACACTAGCCTTTTGGTACAGTGGTTAATTACTCCGACTGAGTTTGGCATTATTACTTCTATTTAAATTCGGGACAAATTTGTATGATCATTTGTCTCGTCCCTGGATGTCAAAATGTCTTTGGAAGCATACATAACAAAATGATATATGGAGCTTATTAGTAGCCTCCTAAATATAATGCATATTTGGATTATTTTTGTCTCTATTAAAATTATTTGCCTGTCTATTTTTTGATCTCCAACAGAAACATAGTCGAAACTAGAATAAACCTTAATGTCTTTAGAAACATAGATGGAGATAGCGAGCGAATTGAAAAAGTGATTTGATAAATACAGGTGCATGCAAATTATAGAATTGATTTTTGTCATAATAATCAAAAATTTTGAAAGTAAGATGACATAAACGATTTCACTATCACTAATTAAGGAATATCGTATCTTCCGAATTCGCAATCAAATATTCAAGGACAGAAATCATTGTTCACTGACCTTAACGATAGCTGGCCATAAGCCGCTGCGGCAACGTCGGAAGCACTTCATTATGTTACTTGAATGAAATTAAAAGTCTCTCGTCTAGCAGTTTTTAACAAATATGCTTCTGAAAAAGAGGAGCGAGCAAACAGTGCCCAACTTAAATTCATCACATGGTCACCATTCACAATTAAATATGCGACTAGAACGAAAATTAAGTTTTATCACCGCAGCGACTAATAATATTCCACGAGCGGTATAATTGAAGTTGTTAGGTTGTCGGATTTGAATAGGCAGTGAGAACAATGGAAGAACTAATAATCTAATTAATTTCAACAAAGTTGTACAGCTGTGTAAGGAAGGGTGCGATTCATTTTATTATATACCTAATAATAATGTTGAACTTTTGGCTGACTGCAAGCCTTTATAATTCTACTCTCAGTTGTGGGTCTCTTGGGTGACTGTGGCTTGTAGCATATTCCATGATGCTCCAGAGCGCATTGTGAAAACATGGGTGAGTCCAACCCATCTTTACAGATTACACTAGGATGGTGATGATAAACGAAATGTGGTTTCTATAAAACGAATACAATCAGTTCAACCGTAATTCCGAAGTTTAAAATTGTAAATAAATATTTTTATCGTCTATACTTTTATGTTGATGTATGTTTTCGTCTAACAATGTAACACGACTACTTAGTATGACTGTTCATTAACCAAGTGCAAATAACAATGTAGAATTGGCACGAACTCACAATTACCATGGAGGGACAATATTTATATTTTCATAGAAGCTGCTTCCAGTCCAGTAACTTCGCGCTAGTTTTAATTAACGCGCCACAAAATGGCCGCCGCTGCGATTATTGCCTTACCGTTACGCCGTCATAAGCGAAGTTTATCGGCAGTGAGACATATTAAAAATTTTTGAAATCGTTTGTAGCTAAATAGAGGCTAACAAAAGTATAAAGCACAAAACAAGTATAGTACAGCATTATTTTGTTAGCAGATTCAAAATAGTTTGATAATATAATCGGTCATCGGATGTCAGAACTCATGCTGGGTTATACTACAATTCAGGTTTTCCATGATGAACGCAAGCAGCAAACAGAAAAAAAGACAACTCCACTTCCCATTCAAAAACCGGCGTCGCAATCAAAGATTGTTTTGAAAAAACATCAAACATTCTGATTGTATTTGCAATTCGAATTTGGAACAGACCTCATCACGACGACAATTAGTCTCTTAATCCCAACAAAAAGCGAAGTCATCGCTAACAACGCGCCCCGAGCCTCGCCACCCTCGACAACAGATTATGTTTGTTGAGACAAGAATTTGTATTTTAAACCAAACCGTCAACAAAAATGTACTACCGACTGTTTGTGAGTGTACCATAAATTTCGGTTGAAATAATTGAAAATCAATGATTTCCTTGTATTAGAAACAAAAAGGTATTGATTCGAATCGTTCTTTCTTTAGACTCAAGTATATTAGATCGGTGAAAAATAAGCTGGAAGTAAAAGCTCAGAACGCAACAATCTATTTTTGAGTTTTATGTGGTTATATTGGCCAACTCAAGTGGTTATATTGGACAACTCATAGATGTTAATGCATATAAGTCATTTTCCTGAATTTAGAAACATTTGACTGTTCCTGGTTCTTGAATTTGGAAAAATTTAACTCAAGTAACTCTGTCCACTTCGCAATCATGCCTAATCCACTGAAACGATTTTAACGAAATGTGTTTAAACTTTATAGATTTTTGGAAACTTCATACTAAATCCATTACCTATCTCTAAGCTCGGAAAAAGCACTTGAAGTAAAGTGGACGGAAAGACAATTGTTACAATTGTAATAAACAGACCGAATATACACGTTCTTAGCGAACAATGAGATGAAAATTAGAGGAAACCAACTAATAGCACAATAATTGGAGATATCTCGGCTAACTAGTTCGTCAGTGGCGTATAATTCTGGTTTTGTGGATTCCATGCCTCAGTCACTAGTTCCATTAAGAGTTATCGACGATAAGTATTATATTTATTGAAATCTTGTACGTGCGAACGAATTTCTTTCCGCCACGGAAATCCAAGACAAGAGTTGTAGGACTGCTCGGGAGAAGAGAAGTGTTTCTCAATGAACTGTCGTAGTGACTACTTGACATTTTATTCATTTCGCTGGCAAAATATGGGTTGGTCATGTGTATACCTCTGGTGAAATATTCTAATTTCCTTCCCGGATGCCTATTGTATGAAATGAATGCGTTTTTGCAATTCCCGTTAATTTTGGATTGCATCCAAGTGCTAATGGTAACTAATACTTTTGTACAGCAATTCCATGAGCTCAGTGAGCGTAATATAAAAATGTTGTGTGTGAAGCGATTGCTAAATTGACTTCATTAATTTCTTGTCATAAACAGATACGATTATACAACCAACCCTATGTCCAGAGATACGGTTCTGGCTAATTTCTTTTGCCGTACTTTCATCAACGTTCCAACATTTTAACGCTTACCGCTCTATTAAGAAGATCAGACAAATGACTTAACGTAACATCCTTGCAGAAATAATAGAAAACCCCGCGTTTGCTACCCTATCCGTGTTTTTATGTAGGAGATAATTGTTTCCCCCGTATTCGTTTTCCGTTTTACTTGCTACATATTGAACATCCACAAATGAACTGGCTTTTATTCTAATGTCGATGAGGAAAAAATCAGAATTATGATGTGTTGTGAAATATGTTTTAAGAAAGAGAGATAAGTTTAAAAAAAAACAATTTTCTACAAATAGCATAGAGAAGTAATAAAATTGAGTATTGGAAAGTTTTATGAAATAAATTAATGAATGAAGTATAATGTTGGACACAGATTAATTGTTCAATAGAAGTGTAATTTACACGTATTAAACTTGTATGATTGATAATAGTTGAATAAAACCTTTAACACAAACGATCAATTAATAGCCACCTAATCACTGCAAATGAATTAATAAATAAAAATATATCTGCTATTTTCTGATCCTCAACTATTTTAAGTATGATATCACTGTCGTTAAATATTTCAATCCTAACACATTGAGCACCGCGATTAGCGTTCAAAGAATTGTATCGTACATTCTCATGCCTTATTCTAGAAGCCATAGAGCTTTAAAACTGTTTGGTTTGGAAATGGGAAATGTTCTTGAAACTGTTGAAGTTTTTAGTAGAAGCTTTAATATAAGTGAATTCTACCATTAGACAGCGCAGCCATTCCAACTGTGGAGCGAGATCTCAGCTCACTCCCAAGTGCATCCATTCCTGCGAAATTTGGTGAGACCACTTCATATCCTGAAACTAGCATAAGCTTAGTTAATAACTTTGGGTCTTCGTTGATGGTAACTTTAAATACATTTTCTCATACCATCATCTTCCAGCAATGTCTTATTTCTTGTTCTTTTGTTCTTCTGGGTAATTCTTTTGAATATACATATTTTGAACACTTTATCTTATTTTGCATCTGTATCAATGCAATAAAAAATAAAAAATAAAGACATTTCATAGACTATGTGAACATTGATGGTACAGAAAAGTATTAACTGGAATTCTTTCCGATGAAAAAACGAAAAACCTTTTAATATGTAGTTCCATTTCATTAATAAGGCAAATATTGAAATCGTGGCTAAGCATACGATACTTCATTATTCTTTATGTAAAGTTCATAATCACATTTGATTAAAGCTCAAAATGGAATAATGATGTAGCGAAGCCGGATAAATAAAAGGTAAAATTAGCCTGCTTTAACGAGGCGCGCCAGCGGTGGACGGTATCGCAAACGTTGATTTAATTAAACGAGTCTAGCGAATGCAATCAACTAATTACTTTCAATGCAAATCCGACGGATTAACTTTTGGTTGCATTGCGCTAAAGTTTCAAGTTTTCTGCCCACACTCCGGCCCGATTACTGACTGATGCCATGAGTGGATTTGTGGGTACGTAACTCGATATTAATTACTTTCTCGTGTTCGATAAAATTCGTTGGTCGAATGAAATATAGAGATGTAAAGATAAAAAATAATGGAAGTGAAATTTTAGCCGAATTGTTTTTCCAGAGTTTGTTAACAATTGCGTCAAAGGGTGCGATCGAATGGAGTAAAAAATAAATATTACATACTTGTTATAAGATGGAGCTAGTACTTAAACTCGTATATACGAGTAGAAGGATACAGGATCTAATGGGCTTTTGTTATGTTAATAAAATTTTCACTTTTATCTATTTTCATTTGTACCCTCCGCTCGTATAAGCTTCTCAATTGCTTTTGACGAATGCAGAGTAAATTTCCATGTGTGGTGTTACTAATTTGTTTTTTGAAACGTAACTTTATAGTGTACAAAGGCCGGGTGCTCCTTTGATTAATTGGCTGAAGAGCTAGCACAGTACATAAATCACGGGGCCACGACAAAAACAGCGGTGTACTACGCTTCCACACTTCCGGCACGGTGGATAAGTTTCCTCAATAAAAACGCCCACAAATCGTCTACGAACGCGAATAAAGATCTCGCCGGTTTACGACTTTTGGGAACTTAGCGATAGAACAAAGCAACACTCCAATGAGGTCAATTAGTGGTTGCATTACTTTATTGGCTCTTAAATTGTTTGTTGTGTTGATTTCATCAAAATTTTGGATTATATGCATACAGTAAAGTTAATTAGTAATCGTGAACTCTGCTAATTTGCACTCGTCCAGCGTGATATGCTAAGGCATAAAATCGTCTCACTGTGAGACATGGGACCAGCAATGTACCGAAAGAAATGTCCAACAAAAGGAATGAAAAAAGTTTAGTCAATCCTTCACAAAGCTGTTTTGGGTCTGGAGATGTTCTCATATGTTTTGTCAATATGTCTTTCGTCTGTTTTGCCTATTTATTGTCCTTCTCATATCATTTCTGTCCATTATATCATATTTATCTGTTTCCTTGTCACATAATCTTTGTTGTTCTTCGCACAATACATCATTTTTGCTTTTATATTTATTATCATCTTTCTCACGTCATTTTGGAATGGATCAGAAGAAGCCAACGATACAGTTGGTTTTCACATTTCAGCCGTTATCCATGTAGAAGAACTTGGATAAATTTTTATAAAACAGTCGTAGTTTTAGTGTCTATAATATAGTACTTTTATACAGGAAACATTTAATAAAAATTATAATGAAAAAAAAACTCAATAATCACTGACTTTGACATGATTAAATATTTTTCTGTTTGATTCATAAATTTCATTAATAATAATAATTTTAGCGACAATTCATACGACGAATGGGACATATGGGGCACAACATACGACTTTTACGACATTCTTTTTCCTGTTCTGTTTGTAAATAAATCACATTTAAACGTTAAGTCCGTGCGGTACTCTTCATCTTTTATTACTGATTTCATTAACAATTCCGTCGTAATATTCCATTCATCCTATACACAGTATGTTATGATTTATATTTTTGAAATATAGGCTACACTACACAGAAACAGTTAAAAAGCGTCGCGGTTCTGGCAGTCACGGCCGACCCTTTTTTCATTGAAATAAGACATTTCACCTCACCTAACTCATTCGAACGAGGGTGTCATGTCATGGTTCTAACTGTGCGGGTCAGAGTGCGAGGATAGCCTGCCATCCGTAGACCGGGTGTTAGTGACTCGCTCCAGTTAAACTAGTAAGAGATCGGACTAGTAAGAAGCTACCTACCCCCAAAATGCTCAATCTTTTTAAGATAAACCAGTGTATTTCGTGTGCAATAATTTATACATTTGTACATCGATTCTTGTACATTCTGCATTAATAATTACACTCAAGAAACTTTGTATTCTCCACCAACGGGATTCTTTCTTGTGCTCTTTTGTTATTTGTACTCCTTATTTCTTTGTAGAATATCATGGTAGTTTGGAATAATTGTTTATTGTCTTCCTTCAATAAGACATGTTTCACATTCGTCAGCAATGTACTAAGAAACAGATCTGTTAAAACAACAATTTTGAACAAAGCAAAGGAATTTTCTAATATTCTTGTGAACCGTAATGATCCGTTTAATATTTGACTATTTTGTCCTTGTCCAAACTTACTTTAATTACCATTTACCATTCATTAAAAAATTCATTAAAAAAAAAAATTGATTTTGTTTTGCTCGCTAGTAGCTAGCTCTCATTTAGTGAAACACACAAAGCGTGGCTGAGCTGTAATAAATTCAAAGTCGTTAGTGTGAATGATGTTAATACAATGGGGTAAGTTAGAGGAAAACGGGTGCATTTGGAGCCTCGCGGGATGATCCCGACGAAGAATAATTTGAATTCCGTGATGGGATACTTTGGAGAAGCGTTTTACGGTCGTGATTTAATTTAAACAATATTTTCTAAGTAATGAAAAAAAGGAAATAACATAGTAATTTGTTTACTAATTGTCGATTGAATTCTCAACTGGAACATTATTTTTAGGAGGCGAGCACATTTGTTTGTTATGCAGAACTGCTGAAATTAGCGAATTCAGTTCCTATTTCATCGACTTCAATATTATCTCTAATCTACTAGACTATGAATTGCTGACGGATATTTTAATTCAACCATCGGTACCCTTTGAAGTGATTATCATAATAAATATCACTGCTACGTAACTAGTAACTACTACTCTAATAACGTAATGAATTGTGTTTAAATTAATGACATATTTCTGTATATATTACATGTGCTCCCTTTGTGGTGCTCGTTTATAAAATTTGATATAATTTCGAACAGCCAGGCATAATAATGGAATTGAAATGTTATTTGCTAACTATGTAGTTGTAACGTTATTATCATCCTACACACAGCCAAAGACTGACTACAATTCACGGGAATATTAACAACAAATGCTGTATGAATATTTTCCAAAACGCTATTAAGTCTGTAATTGGATGAAACTAATATAATAGAACATATATTTTAATGAAAGTGGAAGACGTTAAAGTAGTTTTTCAGGATTACGGATAAATTATATTTGCCAGTTACTTGATTTATCTACATCGGGTATTCATAGATATATCACCAGCTGAAACCCATTTTGATCCTCGGCTGGGCATAAATGACAGATCGATAGACCAATTTATAACTTAAGAAGTGTATTGAATTAAATTAAGCGCAAGTTGAACGTTGAAGCATCCTCACTTCCTAACAGTTAGCTGCAAAGGTAATGAAATCTCATATAAATAACGGAATTGTGAAAATTTTAACTCAATAAAAATTCAAGCAACACTTAAAAGTTCGATCATTGACCCGTCACTTATAATTCAGAGTTGGATCACAATTTAAAAGATTAAGGCCATCATTAAATAAGAAGTCTCCGAACACAATTGCCGAAGGCGTCTACCACTCAGATCGATAACACGGTTTGAGATGAGGTCACGTAAAAAGAAAACTTCGCTATTAATTCGCTTGTCGTCTCGTGAAAGGAATGGCAATACGCGACAAATAAAAGCAAGGTTTAATATAACCTGGGAGATACAATGATCGTAGATCATGTGTATGTCTCGCTGCATATTTTCCGACGATCCGTATAGTGTGGAGATGGTCTTATGTTATACACATTTTGTAGAACAATACTGCTGAGAGTACACCAATTTCATTTGTACCTTCAGCCAGTTTTTAAAATAGTTTGAAGGGCACTTTCCTCATGATGTTATCCTGAACATTAGCTCAGTAGACATTTAATTTTAGAAAAGCAACTTATGTCACATTATCCGATCGCACCAGTATTTGAACTCAGATTAATTGTATCTGAGACTTTTTTTTGCTTTGATATTATTTTATCATCCTTTCTAAAGTACTTAGCACTGCATACTCCACGTTTTGTTAATTGTGAATGTAAAAGCTCAAACAAAAATCAAAAAGTTTCAGATTTGTATATGAATAACCTCATTCGGAAGGTTATTTGACATCTAACTGGCGGTCGCTCGTAAAATCCATGGTATATCTGAATGCGTTATGGATATACGTAATCTTATTCGGTCCAAACGGATAAACTGGCAGCAGGGTTGAACGGACGGGATTGTCTATAATACGGAGTGGAAATTTGCGATGGGCCAGCAGGGAATCTGTCCAAATTGTCGCAGCTACAGAAAATTTGTTATGAGATTGACCCTTTTGAAGGGGATTTCGAAAAATGCTCAATCGTGATATTTGCGACTGTACACGAAACTGGTTGCAATAATATGTACGAGTATATATAAAAAGAAAACGAAGTTTAAAATAAGATACAATTATATGTATATATAAATAGACAGAAATGAAAAATTTAAAAGTCACTTGCTGTAACGCGGAAGGAAAACATCGCAAGGAAATATCTATATCTTGAAGATTTTTCCATGGTATTCAAATATTTCCATTATAAAGTGTATATATCCTTCCTCTGTCTACGCTGTGATTACTTATGTTTATTCCTATCATTACCCCTTCTTATATCATTTCTGCCTACACTCTAAGCTATCTGATTGTATGTACACCGCGCCCATCTTTTTCTCTTCCATACAAACTCCGTACTCTAAGGTTGTCTGGAAGAGATCGCTGCTTTAGCGATAAGACCGCCTATTGTCCATCTTCTTCTGTATCTGTTCTGTGTAT
>DWGJ01001216.1:0-21433 GCA_018246895.1 Aspitha aspitha aspitha
CAAAAAGTCCAAAGAAATGTCAAAGAATTATTTTTTATTATGGTCGAATTTCGACCAGCAGGCGACCACTAGTATTATTTATACGACAAACGGTTCTCCTATTCAAAAACTGAACAATTGTGCCATAGATGTGGGTAATATGGAAAGCTTATTTAGAAAGCCGCCACAACAACTGCTTTTTTGAAAAATTTCCACGGTCTGCAACGGCTGAACGACGCACGCAGCCTCAGATCTGTGCAACCCATATAAAAAGCAGGTATGTTACATAAATCAGGGTCGCTGCATTTGCAATAACATAAAGGTCGAACTTTACAAGCAAGAAACCACATGTGGTGTAATTTAAGATAAGTAGGTAGTATACATTTCTGTGGTTCAAGAAAAATAACGTAATAAACGGTACCCTAGGGCAGCTGCATCAGGAAAGTGAGAAGTACATTATTTGCAGGGTTTTCATTTATATAAATATGTTAAATGGTTGGTTTATAGTTATATCAAATTTCCTTCTTATTATCTAATCTTTCTGTAATTTTCATTATAAAAATTATCTTTAGCGATTTGGCCGTTCTATTTTTGTTCTTATTTTCGCTTGTTTGTGTTCATTTAAATCGTTTGTAGTTGAGAACCTAGTACGTATCGGCAGTTATACAAATAAAGCGAGTACGAGTATTTTGTAAACAGTTTAAGAACCAAACCTTATGTACCTACATTGTGTTTATCAACAACTGTCTATTATTCCTACTGACAATAGATTATCCTACACACCTATTTCTGCTCTCAGCTAAAATTGACTAAATTTATGAGATGCGTAAAACTGAATAGTTATAATAAAGATCTCTGTGATTTGATGTTTTACCTTATTTTTTTATTTTCTATAAATAATTGTATTTTAGAATTTGGAAATTTTACGATTTTAAAATTTTAAATTAAGCAGTTACGGAAATACGTGAATATAGATTTATTATGTTGTATAAGGGATGTTTTGTGGTTTATTTTCTATATCAAACACACATAATTTCCGTTGAAGGCTTTACCCTAATCATTTAAAATGTTGAGGAAAATGAATATTGTTTTTACCCGACTGTAAGGAGAGGTAATGTTTTTCTCGCGTATCTTGTTATACTTGTAAGTATAAGGAAATACATAAGTACGGCATTTTGCATATATATGTATACATACAAAATATGTATTATTATCGGCAGGTTATATTACCTACATGATCGTTCCCTATGTTTATTCCTTATCTTTTGAAACAAGTACACGGTAGTATGCTACGGTATTTAAGTTGTATTAAGTAGTTTTTACATTGTCTAAACTTTATTAAACGTAAATTAAGCTATTCCTGCTATCGCTCTATTTATAGTATGATTTTTACACGATTTTATTTTTATTCAAATACAACTGAAAACGTTCCGAACGGTTTCATGAAGTTTTTAAAAATTCTTACCGGCCGTCTTTTTCTAGAATTTTTTTACGATTTTCCAAAACGATTTTACGATCGACTTTATTGTGATGGAAATATTCCAAGAACCAAGCATAACATACTTATACAGAGTGAACGTTCTTTTTATTAGTACTCATTAAAAATAAACATCAATAAAAGATGTTTTATTTATTGCGTTTCGAACACACATGTCAGACCAGATACATATAATATGGTCGTTGTTGCAGTAGAAAGCGCAGTCAATGAGGTAGATAAGTACACATCGCATACATCAGCCTGGGTTATCACGCGGGCGAAAGGGAATTTATAAATAAATAAAGTAACGTAGAGAAATGAAACAAAAGACTAATAAAAGTACAGATATTAATACTAAACTGTTTATTTTACGGTAGGTACCTACGAATATACTGTTGAAATCATGTTTAATATTGTTTTTAATTTGTCTTACAGTGCAGGACTTCCGGGGCATATCTGTTTTTTGTTACTTTTCAGATAGGTATTAAAGTGTTTAAATGGCGTTTAATTTTAACATTATTATATTGTTCTCCAAATCATAATTGATTTGAAAACTTTGGTAGTTACATATTTCCGAATAACATACCCTATAAAAGTTGAAACATTGAACTTTCGGATTATGGGATCAGTAAGGACTTCTTGTTTCATTAAAAAGCACACATTATTTATTAAGGCAGGTTGACATGCGCCGTGTCGGCGCGTCACCTGAACAGGTTGTTTGTTGTACCTACAACACCCTCGTTACCGTGGTCAAACTTATAAATTTCAAGCATTATCCTTGTTTTAGAAAAGCGGCTCGGAATAATTTGACTATGACAGCTGGTATTGGTTGGTCCAAATTTAGAAATTTTATTTTTCGAAAATAATACATAAGAAATGACTCAGTGAGACGATATATACCTATATATATATACCTAAATCAATGAGCTAGGTGTTGAATGTTATTTTTCAAGATGAGGAATATTTTCCAGTTAAATAGTATTGTTTGTTTGACACGGATGTATGCATAAATAACAGTTGTAATGAGACTCGCTGATATGATATGTAGTGCTTCTGTTAAAACGGTCGCCAGTCGATAAGAGTTGGCGACGTCCACTTGCTGCCTGCATGAGGACTAAGGACTCAAATATAATGGCAAACATTCTATTTTTGCTTGCGCTTCATATGCTGTTCAACAATAATAACATATTGTCCTTATTTTTTGTCTCTTGTAGTAAATAAAAGAAGCTGACTCTGTAATATATATAAGTATTGGACAATGGAATGTTAACAAGAAAAGAAATACTTATTGTAACTATCGAACAATCATTAGTTGCACTCCGTTAACTTTATACCTTGCAGTTACTTTGGCTCTAAGTCAATATATACTGATTTAAGACTTCTTAAAGATCTCGCATGTTACTTTTTCCAACCGCAACAATAACGTATTTATACCAAACTTAGCGAAGGGTCATGATCCACAAACTGTTATTGGTTACCTTTCACGCGAACTGTCAAAAGTTTCAAAAAGCTCATCATGCTTAGTTTGTTTATAATTTTGCGTTTAATTAACGTTATATTATATATTAATTGTTAGTCACAGTTTCAGCCGCACAGTGAATGGGATTTACTTTCTTTACATGTCATACTGTTATTGCGTCCGAAACGTCATCTATAGTGCTTATTTGATTAAAACGTGTTTCTCGTAAAAATGAGATATTTTTCCGCGCAAAAATAGCCTACGTCACTCTCACTACAATTATTATCTCCTTGAAAGAAATGAACATAGATACCTAGTAGTAATTACTACATATTTATGTGTAAATTATGGATGGCTTTTTAAGCTTTCAACGCCGAATTGAAATGGAACTTTTAATGATTACCTACATAATGTTTCTTGTTACTTCACAGGTCATTTAAATTACCCATAAGCATTTTGTATACTTAGTGCGTGCGTAGTTAGTATTTATTCATATTTGTTTTTAGTACTTCGTATTTAGTTACATCAAGTATTTTCTAATAACGAACCGTCAGCTATGACGTCAATATTTCGCGATTTATTTTCAATAAAACAGATATAAACTTAAATTTTCCGTACATTCTTGACATTCAAAAATTAATGTCGTATTTGTATAGAATAACGTTATAATGCTAAAAACAGAAGAGTATATTCATTTCTGTCAGGGTGGTTTTTCTATGTTCCATGCTGTAGATAAAATAGTAAGATTAACTCGACAAATTGCGGAGTACCGCTTCTGTTGGAAGAAATTGTGCAGCAACGGTATAAAAGTTCCTTGAGAGACCCGAAAATTTTCAATATGTTGACAAACTGACCAGTAGCCATTCTCTTCGTCATAGCAAGCTCTTTACATGTGACATCCTCTTGCATCAGTTTGTTTAGCCATGCGCGAAGGTGCAATCCAAAGAAGGTTCCATTATATCAATTCAAGTAGAAAGGATAAGGACAATGATTCGTTCCCATCTGATGAGTTTCACTATTGAACACGGAGCTCCTCCCAGCAGAGAAGAGTCAATGTCATAATCTGTCAGGCTAGCCAAGTGCGATTTCGTATACTTCAGTCGTTAAGGAACAATATGGACAATTCTAAGGTATGTGAATTTCCTCAAGTTGTTAAATCAAGTCACGTTGCATTTTAAAATAACAATAAAGCAAATAACGTTATATTAACGCTCTTTAAAATTTAAACAACAGACTGTTCGTTAGTGCTTATAGGTATATAAGTATTAACATTATGGTATATCTGAAAATCTGAATATAAAAAATGGACAGGATGTGTAAATTATTTACAGTAATTTTAATTTTAGACAATGAAAAATAAATTTTATCAATTTATACTGTTTTTGTGTATACTGACTATTATCTTGACGTATTATCATTGTCTTCTATTTTGTGCGATTTAATTCACGTTGATATAAACGCAACTGAATAGTGTTCAAAATCAGTGCTCTTGGAAGCTTCAGGTCTCTAAGATTAACCGAAAAGCGATCTTATAAACTGTGTGGTTTCCTGAGTGGAATGTTAGTTACCTATATCATTGCCATTGACATGTGACAATTTATTTGATGAGTAAATAGTGTAATTACAATGAAGTAGAAAGCGTAGAGGGGCGGAGCGTGGTGTAGAACGGGCGCGCGCGCAGTGGCTTGGCGGAGCGCGCGCGTGCGCCAGTGCTGCTCGTGCTGCCGACCCGCGCCTGCGTCCGCGCCCGCGCCCGCGCCCGCTCCGCTTCGAGCGCCACGACCGCACGCGACTCGCGACCCTCTTATAAAGCGAACACCTCGCGACCACTCGAACGCAGTCTCCGCTCAACCGCGATCTCTTGTACACTCACTGGCTTTCACGCGTACGACGTCCGAGGTTCAATTAAAGTTTACACTAACACGAATAAAAGTTCAAACGTGATCATGGCCGATGACTGGGGTTACACCTGTGAAAATGGTGAGTTTACCTGTTTTCAACAAAACAAAATCGTTGAACTGAACGGAGCCAACCGGTTTGTTTACGTCGGGCACGTGATAGCTTCTATGTAAATAAAAGAAATCGGAGAGTTAACTTTGTGTGTAAATTCATAAAGAAGATAAAGTTGTAAGTTAAAACTCAATGTGCACATAAAACTCAACATAAATGTAATTAGTTCATGAGTCATTTGCAGAAAACAAATTACTTCAAGTAAGTGACGTAGGACCAGGGTTTTTCTTTTAGAAATAATGTCCTATTTGTTTTCATTCATGCTACACCTGTTGAATTTCGTATTGTCATAATACTTGACGTGTTAATTTTTGATTTTTACACGCTTTGTATCAAATGTTTACTGATAAAAGATCGTCGAATCTTAAAAATATTTATTTTATTGAGCACGCAAAATACATACATATGTAGGTATATGGAGTGTGTATCAGAATATTTAAAGGCTGGTACATTATTTTCCTAATGATACCTATTACTTTAAATGAACTTAATATATTTGTGTTTTAGATCTTGAACCACGCATGTAACTAACAGAAAGGCCTATAACATTAGGATTTTTCAAACATTGTCATTGTCATTTGTTCTTATCATTACCACGAACTTGGTCAGTAGAACAAATTTAAGAGATATTTTAACGAGACGAAAATTATAAATACCGGTTTAGACAAATATTTTGCATAATTTCCAAAGGTAGGTTGTAACTTGACAGAAGATCTGGACATGGCTATCCAGTTAAAAAATTGAATTTTTACCTTGAAGCAAATTTGAATCGGTCTGTATTTTAATTATTTCCGCCAACTGGCCGATAGTATTTACAACTAACTACAATACCCAAAATATAACACAAAAAGCCGGTTCGGCTACGGCTATTTTGTAATTACATACATACATAGGTACACGTTTGTATGTATAATGCTAAATGACAACTGTAAAGTAAATTAATCGGTAGATATAGTGGTTAAGATATTTTTTATAGAATCAAAAGTTACATGTAAAGGGAACAGCGTTCCTTATAGAAGTATATCCAAAAATATCGTATTTATGAACGTGCTAACGCCGAGTCGTGGCTGGCCTACTTAATCTTTCTGAAACGGAGTTGCCGATGATTGAAACTTTATAAATATGCGTGCGGGATTTACATTTTTGATGTAGAAAATAAGTTATATTTATTAAAACTTTAAAGAGAACATCATTTATTTGATTTATACATAAATTTAAAGCGAAGTATACCGGCCAATACATTAAAGATATTTTTTTTGTGAATGTTATATAATTTATATTGTTTATATCATGTGATTTAATATTACATCATAGAATTATTGCACTGTAGGTCTATGCACATACACATAAACATTATGTTCGACATACTTCTCATAGATACATAGATTTCTTCGATATGTGATTCGGTACATTTTTACAAACTTTGTAGATAAGTACTTTGTCCATGGTTAGCTTAGATACTGGTTTCCACCGGTGAAAGTCCGTATGTGAAGGGGAAGTTCAATTGTTTCGGCAATTCACAGCAGCAACGGTTGTACACTCACGTATGCCATGTAGATCTATCTACTCAGAAATACTGCGCCAATTATATGCAAAGCAGTGCCGAATAACTCAGTTACATTCTTATGTAATTAAGCTTTCTTAAGCACATTTGCTATGTTGTATAACTGTATAAGTATGTCGAGATGATCAAGACATGCAAAATGTTTAGATCTGTCTAAGATATTAAAGCTGAGCGAAGAACACTTCTGTATTTACCAAAAAGCTAAATCAACGTACAGGTGTCAGATCCTCATTTCATTTACATAAGAAATGATTTAAACGGTATCTGCACCGGTACACGCCATAAATCAACATCAAAACAATAACAGTCAGTAGTTTCCAACCTAGTAACGACTAAATGTTACATTTCTAATAAAACCATCTGGCATAAAACAAATTTATGGTAAATATTTTCAGAAATACCAGAGGGAATTGGTCATATTTGGTTTCTTAAAACTTACTTGTAAAAACTATATAAGATATTGTAATATATTTAATTTAAAAGCTATAAAGTTTTAGCACCTACCGTTAAAAAATTTTTATCGGAGCGATTTAATTTTTAATCATGGTCAATTTAGTAATTTATACCTACGATAAAGGTATATAGAAGGACGGGTATTTTTCCTACTACATAGGTATTCCATTTTGGTTTAGCATGTTCAAACAACTTGAAGTGTACATAACATTCTCTCGTCTCTTTCCGAGTATCACGGTCGTTTGACGAGTAAAGGAGGAAAACTTTTGATCCTACTCAATATAAGCAGCTACTCCCCGCTTCGACCGCGTGGTTAAAAGAATTTATTTCCTTCAAAAGTCATATTGTCATTACCCCCGTAACGCTATCAGTAGCGCATATTTGATTAAAACGTGTGTATCATGGAAATGAGATAATTAGACTATATCCCAATCTTCAGCCAAGAATTACTTCGATTCCTTGCTTCGTTTTGACGTGAAAAAGGACAAACAGACAAACCCGCTTTCGTATTTATAACATTAGCATGGATTAGATGCGATTGACTATTCATAAGAAATAATAAATAATGTACTTACCTAAAATTTATGTACAGTATTAAATGCAACCAGTAAAATCTATAAGCGTGTCTAGAAATTCTCAAAGTAGATACTTTTTCTATGATACAGTAACAGTTACAAGTAGGTATTATCATCTATTCATACCGAAGCAGGAACAATGCCAATCGTTTTATTAAATCTTTTTAAAACCAATACATCTTTAAGTAGGTACTTTTAAAACTTCAATTAACATTTTAATGAATTATTATATTTTGATTGGTCATTATATCGATTTTATCGTATGACAGCTTTACGCACAGTAATTGTCGTCCCACAGTAGGCAGAGTGTACCTTATGGTAACCAAACAGCTTATAAACTAGAATCACTTAATATATAAATTCCTAAATATGATAAAAATATAGTTTTTTGCAGACACAAGAAATATTCAAACTTATCACGAAAATATTTCTTTTGTGTGCTAATCGATATAACCGCTTTGCGGTCAGTTTTACTATCCACTAAACCAAAGACGCAGTCAATGTCGCTGACTATTAATACTATCTGAATTAATTATTACATATGTATGTGTGTTATTCTATTAAGAAAACTTATTAAATAGATACCTGTTTATCAGCCTATCACAGTCATCAAACCGTAGTACAGCAGTTAAAACAACGTTCCTTTGAAACTGATGGACAATCGATGCATGAATTCAGTGTTTCATTACTTCTATTTCAAATAAATCCTGTTAAAAGAGGGTAAAATAGCAATCCTCTTCTATTACATTACTCAGATAATATCTATCCGTTCTGTATTAACCGATTTAATATCATTACTAGATATGAATAAAAGATCTGATTCAAACTCTGGTTTTTTGTTACATTACACAAGCCTCTATTATTTATGTATACAGAGAATACTGCATATTTTTTTATTTACTGAAGGAAAAACAATTCTTTTATGATTACAGGAGAGGACACATTTTTATGAAAAAAAAATCTTAGATGAACTGAACTTGTGTAACTTCTATTCTCTGCACTAATATATACATATAGTACTCCACTTCGTATAATAAAACAATTACTCTATTTTAAAACAGTATCATTTTATTGGCGATGTAAATGCAACGTTATAATGTATCTATAGCCGAACCATGGCTTTTTTCATTTAAATTTCTGACTATTACCTAATTCTCAATTTCTTCGCGTCAACAATCGTTCTGTAACATTTACATGACTAAAGAATAAATTTCAAATTGAGCAAGTGATTAATTTGCAATTGAACTAAACACTAATAGTAATAAAATTTACAGCATAATGCGTTTTTATACGATGAACTTGATAATGGCAGGTTGTTTTCAATTCAACAATAAATAATAAGCGAGTCAAAGCTTCGTCTACGTACTGCATGGTAAAATAAAACTAACTGACCTAGTGCAGACCGGCCTGCGTCCTCGTCCAATATGTGATAATTTCAATAAGTGCCCTTTTAACTGACTACAAAAACAGGAGGTTCTCTATTTGCTTCTATTTTTTATGTTTACTACTTCAGAAGTCCCACATTTTTTGATACATATAAATAACTCTTTTGTTTGGTAAGATATATGTACTTTCCGTTTGATCCCGTTTTCTATAGAAAAAATGGCGAGTGGCGTTTTGTATAGGACTTAAATATTTAAAATTAGGTACCGGTAATGTTTTTATTGTTTTAGAATTAATGATTTCAATGAGACTAAATTTTGATAGAAACCTTGAAATCTCTAAATATAAACATTATTTTACACGTTATTTTTTTATTATATCCACACTGTCTTGCTTCATTTTTCATATATAAACATGGTGTGCTAAAAATGCTCAAATGTTGTATTTTATAACGACTTACAACATCAGAAGATCGATAGCATGTCCGCCTCCATACAGTTTGCATCTTTTTGTATGTTTATAACTAATCATTGTATGCTACAGATCGACAATGCGTCAATTACTGTGCTATTTACTGTGTTTATGTCCCTATTGAAGTTCATTCGTTCAATGAATACCTTACAACGTTGATCTACATATTTATAATGGCGTTAGTCCCTACAGTAAGTAGGTAAGTAGGTACTTAAGTTATGTCATATATAGTAAGGGATGTGTTTAGGTTACATGATAGTGTACATGATAGTGATAGTTACATGATACATCATGCCATAGCAGATAACCAAATTTTCGTCAATGGCCATCCTGATATTTATTATTATTATACAATATTAGCTGTTCCCCGCGGGGTTACTAAACAGATTATCACGATGAAAAATTACTTATGTTTAATCCTAGGCTTAAAACTGTAGTCTTACAAAACGTACAGCTAAGCGTACAAACTGCCTACAAACAGACGGACAGTTATAGTTACTTTCGTGTTTATTATGGATTATTATGGATTATCTAATATGTAGAATATAATTGAAATCTAATTGTCGAATTATACAATATTACTTCATCAAAACATCAACCTTACTTCATTAGTAGTACCAAAACCTGCTCAAACTGACAGCAGTCTTTCCTTTACTGACAGAAAAAAATCAAATATCAATTAAATTAATCTCGTAAACAGTAATTATTGCTCTAAGTAGGTGATTATTTGAAAATAACATTTGTGTACATTTTTATTACAGTACTTGTTGACAAGCGTCATTAGACACTTAAAACGAGTTCTACGAAAGTTAAAGTCAATAAACAATTAACTTGTCATGATTTAAATGAATAAACCATTGTATTGAGTACCTACTTCGTTATAATATAAAATTTTATTCAGTAACCTTTTCTTCAACATGAATAGTGTTAAATATGTACATTTTAATTCAGTATTATCCAAGTACCTACCCTTATCCAAAACGAAATGACTATTTCCATGTTAATGTATTTTTATAAAAATCAAACTCAAAATATTGAATGGATGTTGCAGTAATATTAATGCTGTTTTAATTTTTATTTCGAATAATGAAGAATCTTATAAGATTATTACAGAACTCTAGATTATAGAGTCTAGACGCTCTTGTGTCGGGTAGACGCAGTGACTGTGGCCTTGCATCGTTGCTCTAGAGCGGAAATTACAGCAATTCATTGACTACGTACAATTAATATTTTTCTTTTACATGGAGTCATTAGAACGTAAAGAAATACGGAAGTAATCACTTCAAGATCAGAACGCAGTGTCACACTTCCGACTCTAGTTAAAACTGATAAATACTTTATACCTAACTACTTTTGGACTGTTTCAAGCTAATATTTAAGTTGTTGTGGTTTAATTACAAAGTGAATGATCTGTTGCAGGCGCAAATAAAGATTAACTGATTAAAAGAAACATACACGAACGTTTTTTGTTTTTTACAAAATTGTTCTAATGATGTTGTGGCGTTTTTAAATATACGTAAAAATTGTGCGTTATTCACAATAGGTTTATTAATTCCAGTCGATAACTTACAGTTCAATAATAATTAAATGTTATAAATAGGTCATTGTTTCAAAACCATCTGCTCGTTTGCAGTCTTGTTAGCAACTGTCATTGTAATAGAAACTGTTGTAAAAGTTCATACGCGATAAAAATAGTATCACATACCACAGATTGTAACTTTATTGTATTTTAGACTATTCGTGCTTAACGATCTGTTGCTATTGTAGGTAATTAAGATAAATAAATCAGATTGAGATAAACAAGGCCGAGGTCGCTGGACTATCATTGTGCCGGTCGTCTCAGGATTTAGCAAAAGTTTCATATCACTACAATTAGCCAAAACTTCTATTTAGGGTCATATCTATGTATATATCTATACTTTAATATTATAAAGCTGAAGAGTTTGTTCGGTTGAACGCGCTAATCTCAGGAACTACTGGTTCCAATTGAAATAATATTTTTGTGTTGAATAGTCCATTTATTGAGGAAGGCTATAGACTATGTAACATCACGCTATGATTAATAGGAGTGGAGCAGCAATGACAAATGTTGCAAAAACGGGAAAATATTGATTTCCACGACGGCGAAGCCGCGAGTACAGTTAGTGTCTGATTAAAATATGACCTTTACAATACTACATATTACAGATAACTAACGAGATATGCATTAACTGGACAATTTTTATTCGAATAAACGAACGATAAGAGCCCTTTACACATTTATTTATGGAGTAAACTGTGGGTGTTTGTTTGCGTGAGTAGGTATTTGTGATGCAAATATCCCTTTTAATGAGTATATCGAAACGGGTCGTATAAATTGAATATAGTAATGTAACGACACGTCAACGTAACGAGCAGACTCCGTCATTCTGTTCTTAGAGTTTTTAGCAACTTAGTAGCCCTATCTTGCACATTCTGTACGAAGATAGACATGTCCGTCCTGCAGTCCTCTCAATTGAGTAAATTACTTCGGAATATACCCACCTAATCGTCTGTCTAAGGTGAACAATTTATTTTACGATCACCGTAATCATATAGTTTATATTGGATATGTTGCTTTTGGCGGTGGTTATCGAAATTATGGGCTTCCCACGGCGATACGAATACGTGGGACTCAATTGATCTTATGGATGTGTCTAGTTAGTTCCAAGTATAACTTCTAAGAGAAACAATATCAATAACTGCTTTTGTTTTTTCCTTTATTTTCAAGTCTAGCGAAACGCAAATGTAAGTTAAATAATCTTTTATATTGGTAATTACATTACATTACATTACTATTGCGTTACATTAGGTATTATTCCATTCCTAAATAATGAAGCATGTTTTGTTTTGCAGGAATTAAGTAAAATTTAAGTTTTCGCACTCACTATGTTGCTGACGTTAGCTAAATATTTCGAATACGGGAACATAAGTTGTATTACAATATGCGAATAATTATTATTCTTTTCCTTCGTCCGAACAACAATTGTATGTTAATTTAGTTACTTACACCACACAACCGATGCGATACATACTAATGAAGTCAGTTGGTTACTGACTTTAGTCCTTAAGTAGTTTTTCTGAAACGATTTGGGGACTGTCGTAAGGGGCCCCAGTCTCTTCGTGGTCCATAATAGTAAGCGGTGGCTATGTTAATACGTAAACGTTTAAACGCCACTGTTCTACTCCATGTGCGTAATAAAGTAATAATAAAGTTTCTTTAAAAAAGATACAATACAAAAATGCGTTTAGGAATATGACCTCACGCGACAAGGTTGAGTGACCCTGACGAGAACAATGTCACAAACCAACAATACGACCAAAAATTAGAAAAACGGCAAATACAATCGTTCATCATCATCATGTTTAGGAAATACTATGCACTAGCTACCGAAAACGCGACGCGGGCGCGACTACCTACTTACAATTAGAAAATAGGCTAATGATGAACCGTACGAGGTAGTTTAGATAACGCCTTTTAAAAGGCTTCATAAAAACTCGCATGTTACAACAAAATGAAAGTCTACGAATACATTAGTTTATGAACAATCAAGGATATAATATGACATCTGAAACAGTGGGAGAATAAATTGAAATAAGCACTTTTTAAACGTTAGATTTACATACGTAATTAGTTATTTAAATAAATTGCTATAACATTTTAATAGTTCTGTTTGGCGAACTTGCAAATAAGTTGTGAATATTAATTAGTACGGTCTTGAACTTCAACTTGTGGTTAAACAGTTGTACCGAATTTCAAATTTTAGACGCGGTTAAATTAAATTATTGACGCATACATATATTATATGTAGATACAAGTGTAGGTGCCTAGTTTTTGTTAATTATCACATTTGAAAAATAACATCGGGAAGTGATAGCGTGTAACAGTCAGCCTGTTCGCCTGAGTTAGTACCGGATACCGGTCCATATGTATTCAGGAGGCGAACATCTCTGTCCTTGAGAGCTTCACCGCATCGGTGACCGACGTCCAATGGGGCGGACACATACGAGTACTAACACACCTGCACATACACCAACATTATTATACAGTCCTCTTCCTGCTGTCTTATAATAAATGAATGTTTACCAACTAATTGTTATGAATACCTATTACAGACTGAATTCAAACTAAAATTTTCCTAACTAAAATTAATAATTTTATGTACAAACTATTTTGTTTCCTTATGATAATGAGAATTTGTGTCACCGCGGAAGTAGTCAGTTGCCAATTAGGTTACCGTATCAACTTTTATTCTGATAAAGTGTTTTTATTCTAATTCTGTTATGTAGTGTTAATACAAATACAATGTTATTCAGTCTACTACGTATTACAAAAAAAATATATGTATAAGTTATTTTGTATAAAAGTAATGTAACATATAGACTAACTCAATCAAGTAAAATATTGATTAACCAGTTTAGTACCAATGGTTGCTGGGAGCTAGATGACAAAAATCCGTAAAATATGTGACACTGACAACATAATCAGACATCCGGGAAGTTGTTTTTTACAATATATATTGTATATATATGATTAATCATTATAAAAACGTTTATTAAGCCCCCGCTGCCACAGATGAGACACTGACACGAGATAAGATAGCGCGGGAGATGACAACAAACAGTCACTCTCCATTTCGGTGCCCGTTCATCTCGCCTATGAAGCTTATGTAAATAAGCTGATATTCGCAAAAAATATATACAAACATCACTTGTCACTTATATTTGTCCGTAGTAATAAGTTGTGACAACTTGTTGCCTTACAAACAATTAACGTCTGTAATTATTGTCAGTAGACGTATTTGAACGATTTAGCGCCATGTAGGGACTTAATGTTATCAAACATTATCAATATAAACATAAGTATAGGCGAATACAAATACTATGCAAATATGCAACTAATTTATGGTTGTATCCTAAAGATATTGTATAGCTATTTTCATACTGCCTACTTCAAGTAGAAATTTCTGATTTGCAGACGACTATGATTAAACGCTGTAATTCTTTTAATCTTAGCTTATCTAATTGTGGAACCAAATGAGAGGAATGTAATATTTATATCTCTTGATAAACATGACTGTTGCTTAGATTATAATAATTTTCTCACACGCTCGGTACCATTTGTATTCGGGTTATAAAGATAGGTGAGTTTGTTTGTGGCAATAATTATTTATTCGTCTCAAGGGCCCGCAACGTGGATTGAGAAATTTCCCGAGGCTCGAGGCGCGCGGCAGAGCCCCGTGGACATAGACACGTCGCGTGCTCGCAGCAGCGGCAGCGCCCCGCCCCTCGTGTGGAAGTACTCGGTGAACCACCCCCGCTCCGTAGTCAACCCCGGCTACTGCTGGCGCGTCGACGAAAACGGATATGAATCAGGTACCTCATTAAACCAATTGCGGCTCTCCTTTATACACGCCGCAGCAAGTTTCAGACAGGTTCCTCTTAGAAAAGGTACTTTTATATACCAGTGACATACCAAAACTATAACTGAATACTTTACTGAATATTTTCGTTAATAACAGACCTGTTGAGAATACTAGCAATGAGAAGCTATTGCGAAATCATTTTTACCTTACTGGGTACCTACCTAACTAAAATCTGTAACTAGACAAAAATAACGAAATTAACAATTACATTGTACTAATTTGTAGACGGATTTGGTGCTCATATTTGCAGCAACCCTCCTTAATTATGCCATGGGACCCGTTTCCAAATTCCTTGATTTCGTAATTATATAGTAATGCTATAATTCTAAATAATGTAGATTTGTTTTATATTATTTAGGTCTATAAAATTGTTTGGGTCTTCAGTATTAAACAAGAAATCTCAAACTAAACCATATCAACTGATTCACGATCTGAATTTGAGCACAATAAAGTTAACGCTACACTTGAAATTGATCTCCATTTCAAGGTGATACATTTAATTACCCGTGTAATACTTAATAGGTTTTTCTTGAATCAATTATTATTTATTGATTTAAAATAGGCATACAAGGCAAATATAAACGATTCAAACGATTTAAAAATAACTGTTTCTGAAATGCTTACCTATAGTTATTTACATGATACCAAGACAGAAACAACCTTTTCTAAAAATGTTGTCTGTGTACCCATCTGTCTGTCTTTCTGTATGTACGGGGGATTCTTTGAAAAGACCTAATCAATTTTAATAAAACTCATTGGAAGATAGAGAATAACTTGAAGCTTGTAGCGCTACATTTTATCCAAGAAAATTGAAAATCCCCTAACAACTAGGTACGCTAAATTCGAGTTTTGACTGGTTTCAAACTGCGGGATGGATTCAAAAAAAATATCGTACATAGCTTGTCTTTAAGTTTGACATAGGATATTTTTTATCCCGGCATTCCCACGGGATCGGAATCTACGCTCGTAATGGTGGGCACAGATAGTAGGTACCTACCTACTTATTTAAACAAAATTTACATGTATATTTTATTTTAAAAAATATTAAAATCTTCATATAGGTATAAATATGCAATAGAAAGTTATAAAAATAATTTATAATTAATGTATATTTAATAATAAATGTAACTTTTAGTAACAACTTGCATCTACGTTATGATATTTGATGCAAAACCACACAAACCTTCAAAAGTTTTTGT
This sequence comes from Aspitha aspitha aspitha, assembly GCA_018246895.1. Taxonomy (NCBI): domain Eukaryota; kingdom Metazoa; phylum Arthropoda; class Insecta; order Lepidoptera; family Hesperiidae; genus Aspitha; species Aspitha aspitha. Next base: position 16,015 of record DWGJ01001216.1, read on the forward strand.
CATTATAAATTGATCAGTCGACCTTGCTATAATAATTATATCGAAGGCTGTAATTATTGGATTGATAGGAACGCTAGGTTGTTTTTAGTATTTAGTGACTAACTTGAATATTTAATTAAAAATATCGTAACCTTCAAGCGTAAAAATACAACACGAAGGGTTCTAACTCGGAAACGAAGCAATTTGCAATTTTAACAAATAGGTAGCAAATTCCCCTTGCAAAATGACTCACTATCTTACCCTCTTATATGTTAATATTGGAGGGTTAGCCTTTTATCATTTACTACCTTTACATCAAGGATTTCATAGATGATTCTGTACCTACTTCAAATCGGAGAATAGGTAAGGACAAATACCATTCTTTCCATAATAACATACATAGTTAACATACAAGTAGGTAATGTGACTGCTAAAGGCAAAAGCGTTGTAGTACGAAGCAGTACAAAAGTATAAAAATGCTATTGCAAAAACTTTGCTCAATACGTGCGTGGCTTGCAAATGATTCACAAACCTTCCAATATGACATCTTGTGCAACTGAGAAACAGGTACGTATTATTTATTTTTTATAAAGATTTAAAATTTCGTCACAGAGTTACGCGGTGGACCACTAGGATGCGACGTGTACAAACTGGAGCAATGGCATTGCCATTGGGGCGCGGTGAACGGCGAAGGCTCGGAGCATACTGTGGACGGCCGCTCATTCTCCGGAGAACTCCATCTCGTCCATTGGAACACCAGCAAATACCGCAGTTTCGCCGAAGCCGCTGGTCAACCAGATGGGTTGGCAGTCTTAGGTGTATTGCTAATGGTAAGGTTTGACGTTATTACCAAAACATTTTATTTAACAAATATAAGCACAATGTTAATGAACATAATGCTAAAGATTTGACTGTGACTGTCTCTTACAACTTCACGTCAAAGCGCCTTATCAGTTTGATTTGAAAATATACCCTGGGAGCCGACACTAGTTGAATAACAATTTGAAAGCTAATCCTAAAAAAGTGATAAAAAGTATTAAAAAAATATATGGAAAGTATTCCAGCTTCGACATTGACTCTACTTTCATAATCCAATAGACAATAAATACCTACTCTTACCCTTGATAGTCGATGAGTCAATGTTTTATTTTTATAAGATATCTGGTGTTTGCGAGAATTCTAATTCAAACGCGTGCACCAAATACAGTAAATCATTATAAATAGTACACGTGCCTGAACCCTCACTCCACACTCCACAACAACTCGAACGTTTGAGTTGATTGAATGCATCCGTCACTCATTCGAATTTAGCATGTGAACCCTATCTGTGACGCTTCACACCACATTGTATAATTACTTCATTATAATCGTGTATTCACGAATTTATTATTGATCATGTTCCAGTTTAAAAATAAAAATCATTTATGAAGTTCCTATTATATGTCGGTATAAGTTTTATACCAAAAATTGGCTTCATACTATGAGATAAATCCTATTGCAGAATAAGCTGAATCGATAGAATAAAGAAGCATTTATAGCCGGGTAATTTAGATGTCGTTTATGCGTTTTGAAAATTATCAATTAGCAATTATTTGATGAAAGAAAAACTCATGATGTAAAGTTACAGCGTGTGCTTTATAATATGTGAAATCTGTCATCCGCACTTCGCATGCGTGGTGGACTAGAGCTTTAAACCTTAATATGAGAGGAAACCCATTTCAAGCAATAGAAAAAGGTCGAAGGATTGAAATACAGCTAAACTTGCAATATTGTATAATAAAAGTGATAATTAAATTTTTGCATCGCTAACTCGGTTTTCATGTTCCTGTTGTTTGCTTAACGAACATAATATGAATTAAATAAACATTTAAACACGATAATAGTGCTAATAAATAGTAAAAGGGTTTACGTCAGTGAAACCTCGCAACTCAATCCTTTTAGAAGCGTCACCTACATATGTATGTACATACGTGCTACGTACATACTAACGTATGTAAGGTTGCTTACAATGTATGTATAGTATTACACATAGGTAATCCCGTAACTTAATATAAGGATTGTAGTAGGTATTATTTCAAAATAGTAGTCTACTACGGCGATGTGACGTAAATTGACTATACTTACAATTTATTAGGTTAATGAAAACAAAGCATACATACATAAAAGTATTTGAATGTAATTACATTTACCCCTTATCCAACTGTATAAACAACAAGGATTTATTCAAAGTTAATCCGGACAAATGTCAGGCTATTGTCATAGGTAGCTCACGTCAATTGAGCAAATTAGACTTTAGTTCTGTACAGCCTGTTGTGTTTGAGAACGCTATAGTCCCTTTTAGTGCCAGTGTCAAAAACCTTGGACTCTTCATGGATTCAACACTTAGTTGGTCTGTCCATGTAAAAGAGGTCAGCAAATCAGTTTTCGCTACGCTGCGCTCTCTGAATCGACTTCGGAATTTCCTCCCAGTAAAGGTCAAGATCATGCTTGTACAGACGCTTATACTGCCCAGAATAGATTATGCTGATGTTTGTTGCTCTGATATTGGTTGTGAACTCCTCAATAAGTTAGATCGACTTGTTAATTCTGCCATCCGGTTCGTTTTCTGCTTACGCAAGTACGATCATATCTCATCATATCGTCGCCAACTTAAATGGCTGCCTATACGCGAGCGCAGGCAGATTAGAACATTGAACACGCTTTATTCTATTCTGTTCGAATCAGTTTCCCCAGATTACCTGAAATCTAAGTTCAGATTTTTTTTTAACTTACATGATCGTCACCTTCGCTCTTCTGACTCTCTCCTATTATCTTTTCCCCATCACCGCTCTGGCTTTATATCCAATTCTTTTACTGCTCATGCAATCCGGCTTTGGAATACTCTTCCTGATGATTTGCATAAAGCAAAATCTAAACATACTTTTAAAAAAAGGGTCACCAGTCACTTATTGGAACAGTACATGAAGACTTAATACTTATATGTAACTATTTAGATGTATTTGCATGTTTACATTTTAAGCGTGTAGTCATATATTAGATCAGAATGTGCATCTATAGATTATCTTTTCTGTCTCCTTTAGTTATATTTTAATTTCCGTGTCACCCTTTCTCATATCAATATTTGTGTATTTACTTGGTATCTAAGTTTTTAACCTTTTTTTTCTGTTTTCTTAATTTTCCATTGTTTTTCTTTCTATTCTAACACACACTTATATTTATATAGCTCTTACATATATATCTCCTTTTTTCCTCTATTTGAAGTCATAATACTATTATTTTGTTATTCATTTTTCCTTATTATTATTATTTTTTCTTTCTTTTTAATGATTTACCGCCTACTATGTTTTCTGCTTGGCCCGAAGGTAGACTGGCAGAGAATGCTTTAGCATTAAGTCCGCCTTTTATACCACTTTTCTATGGTATAATAAAGAAATAAATAAATAAATAAATAAGATAGCTTCCGCGATGGGGAATCGACCCCGCACCCACCTCGAGGCGCACGGCGAGCGCGTCCACGTCGCCCACGTCCACGCCGCCCTGGTGGTGGAACAGGATGGTGTCGGAGCGCCGCCCGGACTGGATGCACAGGTACATCTCCTCGCTCTGGACGGACAAACACACGTCCCTACTAATATTATACATGCGAATGTAATAATAATAATAATAATAATAAATTTTTGCAATTTGAAACGTAATAGCCTATAACCCGAAGTACACTTGGCGAAAGCCCGTGTAGTCTCGGCAAACCTGACCCAAAAAAAAAAAAAATTGAAAAAGGGCCAGAGAAATATTAAAAATTAAACATAATAATAATATAATTTATTAGCAAAAAACACGGTTTACAAGGTGGTCACATATAGTACATAGCTTCAGGCGTGTTTAACCAAACTAGTCGGTGGGCAAAATTTTATTGACTGTTCGGCGGTACGAAGTTCGCCGGGTCAGCTAGTTATTATATATGTATGTAGCTACAACACAAAAGGAAGCAGCCTTATAACAGCGCGTATTAGACGCCGGCGAGGTAGGCGAGGTAGGCGAGGTAGGCGAGGTACGTTACCGGGTCGTGCTTCACGAACGGCTCCACTATGAAGCGGCGCAGCTTGCCGACCGCGGCGCCGACGCGCTGCTCGGTGTTCGCGTGGTCGGCGAGCCAGCGGCGCACGTCCGCCGCCGCCTTGTTCACGCCCACGAGGCCCAGCTTGCCGCGCCGCTTGATCAGCTGGTCCGGCTTCACCACCAGCCGCTGTTGGGCGCAACGGTTAGGGTGGACAGTGACCTCGTGGCCTCGTTGCCGAGCGCTCAGAGACGCCGAGCGCAAAACCAAGCAGAGTACGTTCGATTCGATTCGATTTGTTTGTTCTGTGTGTGAGCGCAATAAATATTTCTATATATACGAGTGCTGAGTTGTATGTGTGTGTGTATGTTTATCAGCTGTCCGGTCACCATAATACAGGCATTAATTGCCTAATTTGGGATCAGACAGCTGCGTGTGGAATTGTCCGCAGTTATTTATTTATTCTAATAAAAAAAGAAACCAATAAAATCTGAGCTGTGCGTACTACATACGTAAGTATTCCAGCTGTTGGTGTTAGAACTGTTTACCTCCTTCGTGAGCCATGGGTTCTTGCCCAGCTCGTCCTCCCACACCGTGTCCTGTTCGAACACTGAGAACCGGCACGGCACCAGCGCTGTCCCGGACTGTATGTGTCTGGGAGATATGGATAAATGTTAAAAAAATCCTCCTAGAAACATGCTTTCATACTGCCCCCCTACAAGGAATAAAGTTTTCGTGTTCTCAGCAAGCCCTTCAAGCAAGCCCAGCAGGAAGCAAACAGCTAGTCCGTCATTTCGGCTGATCCGTCATATTGGAATTAATTAGGATAGGATCCACCATATTGGAATTAATTAGGATAGGATCAGCCATATTGGAATTAATTAGGATAGGATCCGCCATACTGGAATTAATTAGGATAGGATCCGCCATATTGGAATTAATTAACGTACTTGAACTTAGATTTAAGAAAAGATTGAATCTAAAAAATGGTCACCTATTAATGAGATCCTTGCCGGTCGCTTCGTATATCGCCTTCGAAGACATTTCGCCGTTGTCTCACTGTCAATACTATTATTGTTATTTTATTGTGTTATATAATAAAATTATTATAGATAAATTTGTTTAATTCCGGTGCTCTCTGCGCGACATAAGGCTGATGATGTTGTCTGAAAAGAGAAAAAGATTCATAAAAAAAACTGTTACGATATGATTAAGGGCATAAAGTGAGGATTGAAACATTGAATCGAAATTCGTAGGGTTTGGAAAGTTAGTGTTTGAAAGTTCATTTTACGCGCGAATAAATATCTACATATGTACTATATTATCATTATATATTATTATGTTATTTTTATATACCTAGTAATTATTTTTAGTATTTTGTAATAT
>DWGJ01001217.1:0-21429 GCA_018246895.1 Aspitha aspitha aspitha
GCCTATGTTCATTCTCAAGGTCCATTCTATAGCTGTACCAAATTTCATTAAAATCGGTTCAGCGGTTTAGGCGTGAATGAGCAACAGACAGACAGACAGACAGACAGAGTTACAATCGCATTTACATATAATATTAGTAGGGATATATTTGTAGTCGGCGATGAAATAATAATAGCAATATTTTCCCCGCTCTGACATATTAAAGAAATTGTGCTGAAAGAACAGGTGATTTTGTAAGTAAAAACAAACATCTTGGTGTCTTTTAATACCTATTTGTTGTAGTGAAGTGTGTACGTAAGTAGAGAGTGGCTGTGAGCAGGACGTTCAATGAGACTCGGACCGTTGGGCGATATCAATTAAATTCTAGTGGACAAATGTAGCGAAAAACCGGTGAGAACAGAGGAGATTACCCTCGTTGTTACTGTTTAACATCATGTGTGAAGTACAAAACAAACAAAATTCAGTTATCCAGCTCATTTTAGTTGCTTGCGGTGTATTGTTTAAGGTTGTAAAAATTTAAAATTACGTTTTCTCTTATTCTTATGTATTTTAATATAATTCACTAATACAAAAGTACCTACTGTTTATTTAACTGAGAATTTTTTTCCAGGAGACAAGCAATTGTGTTTCAATAAAAATGTTAGGGAACTCAGCGTTTAGTTCAGTAATAGACGAGACGACAGGAGAGTAGCACATTAAGTAACATATAATTTACAATCGACTGATGTTCAAAGGGCATCAGGCGGTTTCAGGCTTAAAAAGGGTAATAGATGCATGTCTTGTCGGCCATTGTCTTAGCCAGGGTAATCGCTTCCGTGAGAGTATCGGCCGGCGGACCGCGATCGTCCGATCTGACAGTTCCAATTTGTATGCCGACCACCATGGCTCCGGCCACCCCACACGTTCTCACGCCACAGCTTACCTAATTATTATTTTACTTTTTAACCAATCTAACATATGTTAGCCCGTTAACAATTGTAAGTCGTGACTGCGTTACCAACTTGATTGGCTTTATTTTCATATTTCGTTCATTAAAGTGCGCTTACATAACTATTTCCTTTTGGTACCGAATGGAATAGAACAAAATTCGAATTTTATGTATTCATTGAGTTCAATTAGATCAATAATTGATTGAAAGTACGGGATGTATTATAGTTATTTTGATTACGCGTTGATAACTGAACTTATCAGTATTCAGTTTCGTAACTGTTTATTACAATGGACCGTTTGTTTCTTCTGTTGTAACAGTTAAGTCCCTACGTGGACTAATTTACCTTGACCTCTATTACTATTCATGATAAACTTTTAAAAATGCTTTGTTCTTTATTGAATGCGGTATCTAGCATAGGACGAGTTCTAAAGTGGTTCATAACAGTGAGAGTACCCTGTACCGATGTGAGGTAAGACCAATCTTTAACATTAGGCGGCAGGTTTCCTATAAATAGCATAAAAACCAATAAAATGCGTCAACCGTGTCAAAGATGAATGAACAAAGCTCGTATAGGTACTCCTGCACGGCCCAGTGTGACTAGCAGCGGGCACGCTTCACCACCTATCTATTCAGGATGTGTCGATTATGGTATGGTTCTAATGATCGCATCCCGCTTAGGCGCTACTATGAACTACGGCTTTTTATGAATTTTCTTGCTCCCGCTGTGCCTGACCGAGAACGGTATGACATATAACGGCGATAACAGGATATTCATAGTTTTTATAATTCGTAGCAGTTGAACATTAATATTACGCTCATGTCGACGTGGCCTTGAATTAATTCACGCGATGCCTTTTTGATGATATCGAATATGTCTATTCGCTAGATTATTGGAGATTATTCCTTACACTTTTTCAAAAATTTCCAAAGGTATCTGCCTCCTCATCTATAAGGAGAATATAATACTTAGTATTTTGCAAAAACCCATGGAACAAATGTGCAGTTTATAGGAGGCTGTGAATTCTTAAAGAAACAGTAAAAACTGTTATTAAACCATTTAAGGCCTCATTTATGATCCATGAAGACGCTATGGAGCCTCATTAAAGGCAAAGTATTGGTATGAATCGAAAATTGCTGGCTGCTATTCAAATATTCTCCATAAACATGAATGTATTAGCGCAATACATAAATGTATGTATTGCGAGAGTCACATTAGTGACATTAAAATCCTCCATGCATTCGTTAGCAGCGGCTGTGTATGGCAAAATATGTGAACTGACTCGCTCTTGCTGCTTGCTCCGTATGATTTTCAGAAATGGCTGTGGCTTATAGGCAGTAAGGATACAATATTTTTATGCGGTGCGTTTTTCCTTAGTGGTTGTTTTTACGGCCATTACCGTATCTAAAGTAGGAAAATCGCTCGAGATGCTACATTCTAATGACGGCTAGTAGCCAGCGCGTGCGCCGCTACCTACCCGACCTGCCCGCTTAGGGTTGGCTTATTATACCATTCATTAATTACGAGCTATTAGTTAATTAACAAATAGTAATGAAATTAAAAATTTAGATCAAAATGTTGAACGTTGACGTTTTCCTCCGACGGACATTTTGATTGCAAAAACAATTTCAGAGATCGATGTCGGCTAGTTAAATTAATACTATTTAGCATTTTTGCTGTTAATTTCAATATTGGGTTTCATTGTGGACTTATTCGTTTGCATTGTGTTACACAGTTACATAGATTTAAAGCAAATCAACTCAAATGCTTTACTCATACAAGTTTTATTTTACCGTATTGTTAAATGTTGCTGCTTTCTTTTTATAAAAAAATAAGGTCTTCCTTCACAAACAAAACGAATGAAGGAATAATTAAATGTTTCTTTCTTTCGTATTAGTATCAAATATGATAGGAGTACAGACAATACAATTTTTTTTTAAATATGCGTCGCACAGGTTATGATTAACAAGGTTGGCAAATATTGAGAATTCGATGGAGGCGGTGCAGCCCTATACGTAACTCGTCGTCTACTTTAAAGTATATCTACATAATATTAAAAACCAACCGCGTTCAATATGAATATTTATTTAATCGGTTTATATTATAGCTGTAGTTTTTATATTGTGAATACATTTGAAGATAGATTTTCCTTAGTGTCATTAAATAGTTTTTAAGGATCCATTATGTAAATGACATATATTTGTACTTATTAGGGCAAATATAATATTAGTACTTATAGAAAATAAAACCAGTGTAGAACATAATCTACTATGGAAACTAAGCGGCTATTGAAAAGTATCTAATTAAGAGTTGTTAATGTAGGTAAGCTAGTAATGTATGCAAGCACAGGTATGACTAAAATATTAGCATAGAATGTTAACGAAGGTTATAAAAAACATAGGCAACATTCGAACGTCGAGTTTGCTTTACATCCTTTCAATCCATTGTACTTTTTAATATTACCATTTATCAGGAAGCAAAGGTCGTGGAAGTAAAAAAGGACAGGGACTAGAAGCGTTTAGCGCGCTAATTTGAAGGAGTCGGTCGGAGTGTCGCTGGGCGATGGCATCTTCACGGCTTACAATAGTAAACAAATGTGTCGCGGGGACGCAATTACATCGCGGCAGCTGCGCGGGCGCGGCGGCGCGGCGGCCGGCGTCACGCCGCGCGCCGGCGAATCGCGCACATCACGCTCCGCTACCTCTCGACTTATGCTAATGGCCATCGAGCCGCGTAAATTGGAGTGAGCTTGCTGCAAAAACAAAATGCGTCCGCCTCTTTATCTTATTACTGCAGTATTGGCCAGCTTCAGGACTTCGGTTCGCGAACCTTATCTATCCTTGTAAACCCTAAGCTCGTGTAACATAGTACATTTTCGTGCGACACCAACCCCCGGCGTCCCGGTCACCAGTAAACCTGCAGATTGGCATACTGAGTGAAATTCGAATACAAAAACTAGCGCGGGAACGAACGTGAAACCGATTAAAAGGCCACATCACGATTTTGTATGCACTTTGCACTCATTCGATCTCATGTGGAAGGTACTAGCTACTCTACCTGATACTTTACTTTTTGTTTTCAAAGATTATTCAAAGGTGCCTTATAATTTAAGCGTTTTTGTTGCGTTATGTTCGCTTTTCTCCAAACGTGACTTGTAAGGTAAATCCTAATGGACAAAATGGGAATATTCAATTAGTAGATCACTGAAGAACTGTACGATAATAAAATAAACCTTGAAGCGATAGGTATGTTTTTATAATCACACGAAATCCATCGCGTTGCACTGGCGTGATGATTGAATATTCATCCGTGGATCAACAATAATAGATCCCATCAGTGTCTGGTATGTGGCATCACATTTCATATAATAAGACTTCAATACATCGCACCGTGAAATGTTTCGATACAAAAACTTAACTAACTATAACTGCTAACGTGTGAATCGTATTAAAAAGCTGTTTAGTCATTCGCCTTCATAAACGGGTGGCATTCGATTTGTCGTGATTAAATTTCGTCCATTAGTACACCGTTAGGCCGATCGATAGATGTACACGGATAATGTATTTAATAATCCGGCAAATAGATTTCGGTTGCGAAATCGTTTTGTGTTATCTGATAATAAATTAGTATTAACAGCCGTTACAGTTATACGGTGACGAGCAGGAATATACAGGCGTGTAATTACATATTCAATTATTATTTTAAAAAAAGTTGTTTTTTCACAAGTAGTATAGTTTTGCTTGTATTCGTTACGCGTATTCGAACTCAGATCTTGACACAACGGTAATTTTTTAACGGCTACTGGCAAAGTAGAACGTAACAAACCTAGTATAAATGTATTCTTGATGTTGAGTTTATCTTGTATTGAAGTAAATGACGACCAGGTTCAACATGTATGTAAACAAAAATTAGGATTCAAAATACCTACAACAACACATATTTATATTAGATCAACTTATTGACTTACATATACATATTTATTTTCACCTGAATGCTGTCGCGTCTAATTTATATTGACAGATAATTGCATATATTAAAGCCATGTGCAGTCACAGTAAAATGCTAGTGACAGTGCAAAAGGAAAATCAGACATAATATTGTATTAAGCGACACGTAGTGCCGTTAAAGTAAGTAATTTTGTTCAATTGTCTTGCGAGGCGGCGTTCGCAATAAACAATCGTTCATATTGAATGAAAGGAAATGTCAGTCTCGAAATTAGCTCGGAAACAAGAGAAAACTTTTAAAAGCCGACTATTTATTATAATAAAACGTTTTCAATTGCAAAATACTGGAAGTCAGCGATGGACTAATGTGTTTGACTTGTTCTTTGCGACCTTACGTATTTACGCGTTTTACATTATTATGACAGTGCTCTCGTGTAACTGTTTTAACTAACCTTGCACACTTTCCTAATTTTCAACATGTTTGCTTGAAAATACTTTAATCGTATCCAGGTAATATAAAACTTCAATTAACTGCGATGCGCTGATAAGCAGCTTGTCTATAAACACACCTTACTCAAGTTGTTTACTACAACTACAGCGTAGGATCTCCCAGTAATAATCTCTCATTGCTTAATAGAGAATTATTCCATTGTCCTTTGCTTGTTTTTTCCTGTTCAATATTTTGGGTATGGGTACCTACCTATATAAAAAGTTTTGGTACAGAATGTACACACGGTTTGTATCAGAGGGCAGTTTCGTTTTCTTTGAATAAATTTGAGTGTTCGTTTACGATTTGCATAAGTTAAAACATTAAGTTTGCATCGGCACATGTATACATGATTATTGTCGTTTACAAAACCTTCTATCGGCGATTATGTAATGAACTGAATTTCCCGCCCGCGTAATCTCCGCACACAAGGAATAAAAGTCGTCAGAGAATCCTATTTCAAAACGCATTTCACATACAAATACCTAATTTCGGAGTAAAGTACGAACATTATACAGGCGGGTTCGCATTTAAATTATTCCAGCGGATCGTTTATAGGCCATAACCGAATTTGGGAATTAGCTATAAAACAACATTTGATACGGGCAGGCGCGGGCGGTTTGCAATTTGAATGTTTCGCCCGTTTCCAACCTCATTGGGTTGCGCGGCGCGTGCAACGTTACTCTTCTCCATATTGCCACCTTGCCACCACCATCGTGCCATGCGTCGTTGCACTTCCACAACCTGCCATTATACGGAATAATTTCTGTAACTTTCGTTTGTCTAAAACATAGGCAAATACTTCGGTATCTTGTTTTGTTACCTTAAGGTGACCGATCAATTAGATATAAAAGAATGCATCGTATGACATAACTATGTCACAATATATGGATTTATTTTGAGACGAAGGAGAATGAGGGTCGTTGTGGCGAGAAGGTTCTCGATTGTAATATTGCAATATTGCAACTACTTACAGCCAGATCGACCTGTCAGCGATGAGAACCGGTCCAGGCAGAAAGTAGAGGACGTTTGGGCGGTGCCTATGTCCAGCTGTGGGAGAGATTGGGTTGAAATGATGATGATAATAAAATAGATTTCCGACCTAAAAATTTACTGTTTTTGACCGATTAGCTTAAACACAAAATAATAATTAGGTATAGGAGAAAATTGTGAATATATTAGACCGACATTAAATACGATTATTTATGTAAGCGAATAAAGTAACAAGCAGAAGCGTGTGCGCTATCGCCCATCCGCTTGTCGTCCAACCATCCTCCAACAGAACTATTGGACTATGCAGATAGTATTGATTAGTATTTATACTACTGAATGTTGTCCACGGAGGCACACTCATGAGGATGAATGAGTTCTAACAAAAACAATTTTATGACATTGAGGTAGAAATGGTAATAAATAAGCACTACTCCGGACCACTATAAATATGTGTCTTTAATCGTGTCAGTAAAATTAATTTTCAAATTTGTTTTTCTAAGAATGATATAAAAAAAGGTCTTGATTGCGTATTCAAGTAGTAGTAAGTACTTATATATATATAAATAGTTTTATGACGACTAGTTATTTTATTAGCGACAAACATACTCAATTTTAAAACACTGCTTCATTGAAATATTGAGTCTCTAGTAGCTTGGACATTAAGGGAGATAATGAGGAAATTCCAGCCTAATGGATTTTATGGAGAAGGCTTTTATATAAGAACGCTTTAATACGCTTGTCCTTAATGATTCCAGAGCCACGAATAATATGTAAATATAATTAACCGTCGTGACTACAGAAAGAGTTCGCAGTAAACGAGTCTGCAATTGTTAAAGGAAGCTATCCTTGCAGCAATTTAAATTGCATTACACTGAAAATAAAAAGTCAATAGGAACTTTATATCGTTCTACCTTTCTTGTGGTGGAGCGATGGTGTTACCTATAAAGCTTTAAATATAGGCTGAGTTCCAATGAAGCCCCACGATTATTATTGACAACTATCATAAAATATAATCAATAGTAATATTATCTTTGGACAACACATATGTACATCTATCCGATTCCTAGCAGGCAACCAACAATCAAAACCATATCAATCTTACGGATAAACTAAATGTGGTCGTAAAAACTCAGTGGTCGTGGATTCTATTCCACCAAGGACAAACATTTGCGTGATGAACATATTTGTTTGTTCTGTGTCTGGCCTTAATAACAATATGTGTAAGTATAGTGTGTATATACATATGTAGGTATGTAGGTAGGAGGTATCAGCTGTCCGGTAATCATAGCACAGGTATGTATTTAATTATCTAATTTGGAATTTGTGTGTATCTAATTTGTGTGGAATTGTCCCAATTATTATTTCTATTATGTCTTGAGACATTTCTTCATATGTATATTTAAAGTGTTCAATAGGATTAGCATCTGCATTCCCTTTTTAACCACATTACTGCACTTGAGGTAAATAGGGCAGCACATTAAAAAAAATATAATAAGTAGGTACCTACTTATCTATTGTTGTAAAATCAACAAGTGTTAAACATAATCTCGTAACAGTCTTTTGGCATTTTAGAAAACTAAATTGGCAGTCAATATATAATACACGTATTGGTATATCCATATTTGCAAGAACAAAGTTACAAACGGCAATCTACAATTGACTGAACAATTACATTAGAAGTGGGGCTTGTCATTCAAAGGCGCGTTGTTAAGTATTGTAAGTACGGGGCAGCGGCGCGGATACCGTGTGAATAGTCTTGAACCGACCGGCCATTACAGCGAGAGATTTCGCAAATAAAACTATAATCACGGTGATCACTATTGATGCTACCTTCAGTTTTGTACGAGTTTTTAAAGCTTAGTCGTGATCGTCGATTACGGCTATTGTGCTGTCTTTTACGTAAGTGCCGGCCTGTAATCGCATTAGGTGTCTGAATATATTGATACCCACTTTACGGAACTTAACTATATATTAAATACTATCTGATATAATATTATTGTATTTTAGCCCATTACCATACAGGGGAAGAAATAAGGTCGTAATCGACATTAATAGTATTAAGGGTTATTTTGCAAAAATTAATGATTAAAATGAATTGTTATTAATCATGATTTTACTTATTTCTTATGAATTATGATGCATTCATTACCGTATTATTTACGTCATTATTTACAACAAAACTATTACAAATACATGTTACAAGTAGTACATATGTATAATAATGTTTTATAGGTAAGTACTTTAATATCTGGAGCGCCGAAAGTGAATAGCTTAAAAAAACGAATTTACGTAAATATTACACGCAAAAATATAACAGTGTATTCAACAACAACAAATTAAAGGTGCTTATGTGTAGTGATGTTGTCACATTAATTACACATAAGCACCTCGTAACTCGAATGAGGGCAATACCTATGTCTATAATTCTGTCACACGCATATTCTGTCACGATTTGAACTCTTAATACATTATTAAACTATTAATGGTTGTCTATTGTCCGTGATTCAAATATTAGTTGCGACCTGAAATTGCTACTAGTGAGACTCGTATGGCACGTTGCCAACACACGCACTATGCAAGCACTGTTGACATGAAAGCCCATAAACAGACAAAAAGACATGTAAAACAGATTATTCTTGACTATGTTTAGTGAACGTATCTTTTATAATTACGACTAGGTATTGGTTCGACCACAAATAAATAATACATTACAAAAAGGTACTAGATGACGTAACACTCCTATACAACCTATTTAATAACACAGGTACATACAGACTTCAATAATACAGCCTAATAACATAAGTCACCTTAGGCAGAATTACTGGTACCTGTAAATGTCTTTTTTATGACGAAAGTAGGTACCTACTATGCTAGGCAGAGCCTGTACCGTGCTATCAGAGAACTGATAAAGGCTATATATACCTTCTACATAACACTTATTATAGAGATATTTTTATTACTCCCAGACATAGAATAAACACATGTGTTGTCATGCGTAAGAATGGAACTCACGACTTTCGGTTTAGTGGTCAGGGTCTTTAACTACTTGACCAGTACTAGGCTAGTCAAATTGTAGCGTTAGGTAGGTATTGCTAAACCTTGTTGGATGTCTTAAAAGCAGTTAAAAAATCCCACCGACAGCTTGGCCACTATCACTGTTGTAATCTGCTTCAAACCTCCTAAAATGACTGGAGAGACTCGTGATCAGCTGAAAGACGCAAAAAGCATAGCAGCCAATATTATTACAGAAAAGGGATTAATTTTCTTTAATTACACTGTTATATTACATTCTTGGCTATACATATATAAATAATTTAGTGATCTAAACATAAGGTAATTTGAATTAGCGAATTGATGTAAGAGCCTAAATGGCATAAGATGAATGTATCCTTAGGCAATACGAAGCCGGCCGCCGGGGACAGCGTCCGTCGCGCTGCGCCTGTCAGTTCTGCTTATTGCATTTATTGCTACAAATTGCTAAAGTTCTTCGAAACTAGCCAACTCCCTGAACATAAAAAATCATTAATAAGCCATACTGACTTCTTATATGTAGCTTGTGTTATTATGCCAATATTGGATTTTAATAGCACCGTGAATGATGCTATTAAAAGTTTCATGGTCAATGTGATGTTGACTTGTCAATGAACCATATACCGTGCGACCTGAACGGTGGGCATTTTCATCTGAGGGTAACGTCTATATCTGATAAATCAACATCACATCCTTTTGGGTTTATGAATCAACGCCGGAACCTGAATACCTATAGCTTCTAGTTAGGACGACAGCTGTACGTACTGCCTTAGTTACAATAAAATTCTCTATTTGAAAATACGAGTAGCTTTATTGATCGTCTTATATCGAGCGTCGTTAATGTTTGTATATGGTATCAGGATACAATTATTGAGTAGGTTTCGATGGTAATACCATGTGACAAGTGTGCCGGCAAAAAAAATTGTCTACATAAATTAGGTAAACGTTTTCTAAATCAAACAGCCACTAATTGTTTTAACCTTATACTTGTATTATACAGAGTAATATGTTGTGGGAATTTATGAAAAAAGGTACCCTTAATTCGTAATTATATAAATGGATATCATTAGATTACTACTAGAAGCTGTAAGATTAAGTGAATGCAATAAATAATTAATTTTATCATTTAAGACGATAACCCAATTTTAGGTCAAATGAATGGGTAGGTGTTAAAAATTTCACAAGTGAATAAACGATATTCTTTCGAAATGAAGATAGCCGTAATATATATAAAGACGGCCGAGTAAGATATGCATTTAAGTTATAATAGTATTCCTTTACTGTTGTCCATCTAATTTAAGACGAAATGTTGAAAATCTCGTTAGTAATATTTTGTGCCATCGCGTCTTTAACCGGTGGTACAATTATAAGAACTCGTCCATACTTTTTCGAAGATGAATCTGGACCCCTAATTGATCCTTTATTGAGTTCAACAGATCAAATAGCTTCACAATGGGGTCCTCACATTATGGACTTTTTGAAACTTATCGACGTAGAGCAGGTGGTAACAACGGCGATGCAGTATATGACTGACCCAGAAGTCATGAATTTCATGAAGTTTATGTTCAGTCCTGAGTTCAAGGAACTCATCGTGGATTTTGAAACAATGGAAGAATTTAAAGAGGTAACTCATTATTTTATGTTGGTATGTTATTTATATATTTTGTTTCATTTGAAACCGATGTTTATATTTTATTCATTGTTTACAGGCATATACTTTCCTATCTTTGAAGGGGTACGATATGGAATCAGTGATGGTTTTCATAAACACAGCGTTAAATCTGCCTCCTTTTGAAAAACCTAATTACGCATTAAGAAGTGAAAAGGGTATTTCAAGATTTTTTGAAGCGATGATTAATACTTTACCGTTAGAAGATATGAAGAAACTATTTGAAAGTAAGTTGGAAACAAGTCCTGATATTAAGAAATTGTTTGAAACTATCAATTCTCAAGATTTCATGGATATAATGAGAAGGATGCAACAAAATCCCAAATTTATAGAAATCAAGATGATTTTAGAAAGTTACGGATTTGATTTCAAATTTCTTTGTAAACTAGCAAAAGAAGTCTTCGGAGATTATTACCAGGGCATATTTTGTGAATAAATTTCTAGTACTTTGAACAATATGTTTAAAAAGTAATACAAAGTATTAAATACTTTTTTTAAGATTCACGAGTTATTATTCATTGTTCACTTTATTATGTTTAACAGTTTAAAAAATCTATTCTGTGGAATTTAAATGAAATTAGTAATTCCCTAATTTCCGTGATACTATCAAAATTTTGTTACAACATAGTTATCGAGTTGGAAATTAGCCGCTATGGTGGCTGGCAACGGAACTCATTACAGAAGTCGTTTAAATAACACAGCCACGTGACTCCGCGGGCCCTCACAACAATATCAAATCAAGAACAACATATTTCTGTGGCTGCGGTTCAATACTATATTGTACTCTTAGTAGTGAATGCGTAAAAGTACAATATGATACAATAACTCTTTATTTCACATTACATATACAACGCTACCATGGAAATCGCGCGTAGGTACTATAATTAGTATAATACATAATATGTATTATATATTCTCAATGACAATCTGGTTTGACAATGAAAATATAATGAATTCACATAATCTTACTTCTGAATGTGCAATCTTAAGTTCAAACAAAAAAAAATAAGAAGTGATTTACAATAAGATTAAAACACATTATTTCGGTGCAGCGAAAACTTGAATAGAACCAATTGAAAACATAATGGCAGAATAAAATCGGAACCCTAAATATACGGTAGTGGAAGGTGAATTCATTTCGTGATCACGCGATGCAACCGGTCATTATGTTTAGAAATGAGTTGTATTTCCTGATAAACCGCACCAATTATCGTACCAAATTTCTTGTGGTTTTCACTTTATTGAAGTTTGTAAACACTATTTAGTTTACAATATCTCATAAACGTAGTTATGGTATAATTATCATTTCTCGATTTCATTTCATTATTTTTATGTTTTCTAAGTATATATACATATGTGAAGAATGTAGCATACGAGCAGGTAGCAGTTACAGGCGGTCGTTGCCACCTATGGACATCAGCAAATAACCTCTTATAGGGCTATAGGATATTAGTTGTACTGTTATTGTCGATTCATTTCATTCATTCATTTTCAAATAGTTGTTAATAAGAATTATTTGAAAATAAACAAAAATATGAATTTACATTCTAAATTTTAAACGGTTGTTGTACCTTGTGAATCTGGAATTTGTGAGGGAATGACTTGCTTTGATGAGTCAGACTTGGAATTTATATCTCGAATATAATCGACTTGACTGCATTTTACATCTGGAAACTAAGGTTGAATAAATGTATATAAGAGCTTCCGTTACATAGACAAATTATTTTCCATCATATCAAACATAGCATCATTCCAAGATGTTGCGATGAAACTTGGAAAAAAGCCTTTTACGTCAAAATGTAGAACTACATAAATTCAATTCCCTAAGTTTCCATGTAAATAAGCATTAAGTTAGTGTGTTTGTTCTAAGGAAAGATAAAGATAATTTAAGTGATTTATGGGTAAATAAGTAACGGGGATACGAGGGACAATTTTCTTGCGCCCCGCTGAGATAAGTGAAGGCGCGCGCACGCAGGAAGTGGGCTCGTCCGGTGCTACGCATCGCTTCCTCTCAGACTGTCGCTGCTTCCGTTTCCGGACGATCATGAAGGCATGACTTACGAGAATATACCCCGCCCATTTTCGCGAAGTTTTCTAAAGAGTGAGCTGTAATATTGCAATTTATTTGCTTGTCAATATCAGGAAAGGGCCACGCGACAACCTTCACGATTGTTCGTATCAATAAGCAACAATAATTTGAGAATGTTGCTATTAAGGATGATTCAGTACATTTCTATTAAAATGAAGTCGAATAAATAGTTGGGAATAGTTGAAAGCGACAAAAGAAATTAAGTTTTTGGTATATTAAGAGCTGAGAAGATTATTTGCGGATTTTTTTTTGTTAAGAAACCAGAGCTTAGCTTAATAGTCGGCTATAACCAGAGCTTAGCCTCTAATTTCACTGTACAAACTTACGCAACGACCATGATTTTGGTGTTGTTTCTGAATACCTTTGTAACTTCACTGGATTTCATATCAAGCTGTTCATAAGTGTGTAAAAGCGAAGTGTGAAATCGAGTGACAGATTAGACAACATAGCGGAAAGGACAGGAGATTATTAATTTGATGCGTCGGATAGATAAAGCGGTGTTGGTACAAGACGGGGGCCGATCACTGCTCATCACGGGCCCCGTCGAACATGTGGACAATCTTTCACGCTCATCTGTGAACTCACCCTTTTATTGATCGTTGACGTTAGGTTACTGTGGATCAAAAATTTACATCTAACTACATGTACTCCGTTCTATAATTCAATAAAACTTTTATAAAAGAGAAAATAATTGTTTTGAGAATCACTCCGTTACACTTTATATTTTACTACCAAAATTAAGTTAATAATAAATTAAGTGGATATATGTTTGTAGAAATTTAATAATCCAACTAATAGAAGGAAAGCAAATATTGCAAATAAACAAAAAATTAAAATACACTAATGTATATTTACAAAACTTAAAAGTTGTGTATAGCCAGTGGACGTGTAGACTTTGCCACATCCACTTGTGCTCGCTGTGTTGATTAGAGTCCAGAGCGTAGGGGTGCAGGGAAGAGAGCGTGAAATTGTCTGCTCACTTCTGTAAATATAATTTCGACGACAAAAGGACTATAAACGATATACTTTATAGTATGGCACGGGTTCGGGCGCAAGTGCGTGTCACATTTCTCGTTATACGCTTTAAAATTATCACCCTCATCACGTTATCGATTCTAGACGTATCTACGACTTTTGTGGCTTTATCTATCATATTGTTGTATTTAGTAGTAGTTGAGACAAATAATGCAGCGTTGGGTGGAATCACCAATGATTGTCTTGTTATTTAATTATGTCTATGTTTAGTTTATATCAATAGCGAATCGACATTTGCGCGGTCAGGTGACATTAATTATTATATGCACTTATATCTTGGACATTTGACAGCATTTAAAAAAATATTTAGACGTCCGAATTTATATAGGTCAACCCTTTATATTTATATTTCAGAACATAATTACGTTCGCTACCTCTGAGAACTAAATTGCTAAGTTTTATCGTCTATCTTTTTCTTACAAATCTGATCAGGATACTGGAAAGTTGCTGCTTAGCAGCAGGTATAATAAATGTACTGGACTTTATATGTATAAGAGATAGTTCTACTAGCTTCGCGTATTACATATTTGATAATGTAGTTGTAATATTGCGTCTATTGGTAAATTCAAAATAGTTGTTAGTCTTTTTTATGTCGCATTGTTCAGGTAGGGTTTTTACTAATTGGTAAATTAGCTACTATTGTTCCGAGTGTGACGACTGCACATGTTCAACATTTAACGAGATTTCCGCATGCTACTATCATCTTAGATTGATCAATATTCCAACGCTCTAAGGATAAAAGGAATGCGCATTGGGTTTTATTGTATTACCGCGCCAGATTGTAACTAATGGAATCACAGAACAAATAAAATTAAAATGTAAATAGTGGAACGACGAAACGCTAATAATAAATTTCTCCATTTTAATAACTGTAACTGCGAGGGGAGCTTCTGGCCTGTTAAGTCAATATAACACTTCCATTACTCCAAATTAAATTCCTCGGGGAGAGAGATGAAGTTTTTATTTGGCGCAGACAAAGCGCCGGAAGAAACTGCCCATGTGATGGACTATATTGGACTTTATCGACATCCAAGTAAACGAGCATAAACACTTGCGATAATTTTTTATTGAAATAAAGACGTCAAACTTTTTTAAATTCCTATAAATTTAATTAACCAAACTTTTTTACATTTCATTTATTTTCTTAGTTTAAACGAACGTAATGTCGCAACCTTAGAATAACTATGAGCAAACTAAGAAAAAAATATTGGCAGATTTGGTACTTGTAGGAGATTAAGTAATCCCGATGAAGGAGACAAATTATAAATAAAAAACATGCACGCCGAGTTTTCAATAAGCTTTGTGACGGTGCAAGTGTGCGGCGCGGGTGTGATGGGTATTAATATTTTACGGAATTAATCATTATAATCCTTCTGGCAAACAAGTTGCCCCCGGGAGCGCGAACAATATAATGAAGTTGTCATTTTTTAGGCTGCAGGGGAGGCTGGAGGAAATCCAAATTGAATCATGCGGCGAGGGAATTGTGCTATTATGTTATTAAACAGAGGAGGGCACGACCCCGTGCAAGTTATTTTTTGTCCGGAGGGCGTCGAGGAGACAGTTAACAGTTTTCACAATGGAATTATGATATAATTTGACACAACAAAGGCGTCTCGCGATGAAGTCTGTAGCTGCTAAGTCAATTTATTAAACGAAGAGCTTTCGAGTACACATGGGTCCAATGTTTTATTGTCCGGATTCATAGTTGTATACACCGACTTGAGAGTTTACATTACGACTAAAATGGTTAAACCAAACGTATGTGATTATACATACCTAAATATAAATTAAAGTTACAATTATACCTATATAATTATTGTACACCACCTTTGTTATCTGTAAGACTTCATATCGGATCGTCATTCAATTTATTAATTTCTTTATTAAAGCTTAACATTAATGTAATTCTGTGGTGTTGAATAAATGTGTATATATTTTATTGCTTACAATTAGCATAACGAATTTTATTACAATTTTTATGTGCCTTTTGCAAATGGAAAATACGATCAAATTATTACACTACGTTACTTTTAATCGATGATGTTGTTTTGAAGTGTAAGCGCCGCATATATATAATATACATATACATCTTTAATTATGTTTATATCCAACATTATTTTAACAGGAGTAAATAATAGAATAAATAATCCATTGTACTTTATACAGTACAATTATATTTGTTCATGAGTAACTCTACTTATCTCATTCTATATCACACTTAAAAGAGCTACGAGTGAAATGAAAGCTTTTATCCATATGTCAGAGAGAGTACTTACAGCGGCTTATTGTCACCCCCGCTGGAGAATTTGATAAAGCGTGTGCGAATATTAACAAAAGGAATATCTTGTTAAATTGATATTGCCGCAAGTTTCACGGGAATTTCAACTGAATGTACTTTATATGCAGCATTATAAGGAACACAATAGCACCCGCTGTTAACAAAAGTTACGTCGTTTCGATGAAACAGGCGTGAAATTGTCTCCGTTGGAAAATGTATAATTCAAAGGGGAAGATTAAAATATTATCCATGTTAAGTAAATATTCAAATGAATATTTTCCGTGTTAGACAACAATAGGCGCTTGCGAGGGGAAGGCACTGTAATTTGATAGATACCTATCTACAAAACGGTTTCTTCGTTAGGGCCGTCCCTGTTATTATAAATTATAAGCACGATTTGGGATTTTATGGCAATTAAGTCGTTCTTAAAGGCGTGAATTTAAGATCTTTCTCTTTATTGTAGAGGCATGTTTTGATTATGTACATTATTGTTTGGTTTAAGAACAAGGCTGAGTAATTTTTAACTGCTGCAGGCCCTTTGCAGATATACGTTTTTTTAATAACCGAATGATATATTATATAATTGTAGTATTATGTACTATCAGCGTGAATATAATTTTTTAGTATGGCGCTCGGTGTGACAGCAGAGTTGTTACTATGCACGTCATGGCCTAATAGGTGATATGTTTTTTAATTAGGTAATGTACGTAAAAGGTAATTTTATAAAACTTTCTATACCTACTGATTTATAGCAATTGTCATGAAATCGATCTAAGTAATGTAAATATTTATATGCTCCGTTATGTGAGATAATAATTAATTGACAGGCTTAATAATTGCCATGGTGAATGCAAACGGGTGCGTAGCGACAATGTGTCATTTAGATTATACACTTGCGCCGCGCTCCCCGGCCCGCGCGCTCTGCCGTCGTCTGGGGACGCACCTATTGTTATAATAAAATGCCATCTCGCAGAGTAAAGTGTACACTTGGCACGAATTATGGAATTTACCTATTAGATGGCTAGCCGAGAATAAATGTAGAGTTCTCTGAACAGTAAAATTATCTGTGACGATTTTTTTTCATTTAATTTAATTTTTTATTTTACTTGCAAGTCTTACGTAAATCGATTTTTCCAGAAGGAATTTTATTTGTCTGTTTATCTTTTTTTTAAGCTTTGTTTAACATGAAAGATGAAGTTAATCTATTTCTATCATATAATTATGAAAACAACAGACCGAAAACTAGCTAAAATTGTACAGAAATGATACAATAAAGCTGTACAAAAACGTTAGTTACATCATCAAAAATATGCCGTTTGGCTCGAATTTAAAGTAACTAAATAAATACATAAATATGTTAGCTTTTCACAAGGCCGTAGTGCGCGCGAAGTGCCACATCCGCCTGCGGGTGTACTCGGCGGGGGTGTAACATGTTTATATGTTTATTTTAATACGCGTGTCGTGCGTATAATACGGAATTTATTACGGCACGACCCTCGGCCGGATTAATGCGATACGGAAGATTTGAATTCAGAGCTTTAACTTGGATTGGTAGGTTCGCGCGGGGAGGCTGCGCCGCGTAAATAGGCAGTCGACTTATCATATTGATTAATGTTTCATATTATATAGACCGAAATAATCATTGATGGTGCTGTTTTGTGTAATAAGTATTCTGTCGCTTCGCCTATTAATAAAGCGGTTTAATTTTAGTTTACATTTTATAAATGTACATAATATATATGTATGTACGTCCTTTATTTATCGTAGCATTAAGACTGAGGGGATCTCCACCATGAAAATAATTTCTGCAAAGCAGTTGCCTGCAAGTTTCAGTTATTCACTTTGAAACATACGTATAGATGAGGTTTTCTTTTATATACCAATCCGTTATGTGAAAAATGTCATGAGCCCTATTGGTTTCCATCGCTTCTGATGTTATTTAAGGACCGAGCACCACGGATGCCAATGATTTATGGCTTCTAATAACGAGAAAAACTGGCCATAATCTATTTTCATTCGTATACAAATCGGTTGAACAGAAAACCATAAAACACCCCACACAAAGAATCTTTATGTAAACATAACAAACGTAAAAAGCGTTATATCTGTTGTTTTAAGTCATTTCGAAAGTCATTAATCAGAAGCATTGCATGTATTGTATGGATGCAGGCTGGACGGTAAAAGTTTACACTCCAGTTTCATATATATGTAGTTATATTGAGTATCGACATTCAAAGTCAACACTTCTATATAAAACACAGAAGAAAAATCAATTAAAGCTGTTGGTGACAGTATTCCGGACGAACAAATTAAATTAACATGGCTTATATTTCCTCGGTTGATCCGAGAGAGACAAATAGTCTAAGTTAAATTTATGTATCGGAATCAAATTCAATTTGGTCTTTGCATTTTTTACTGGATTTTTTTAAGGCCGTATAACTTCGGCGTCCCTACGTAAAGAAATTGTGGATACGCCTTTTATAGAACTTGCCGTGATAAGTGACTGGCGTTGGCATTCTTTATGCTATAAATATTTAAACGGAAATAAATTAACCTACCTATATATGTAGTTATTGAAATACAAATTCATAATTAATTGGCACACTTATCAACAATAAACTATTTTATTTCATTAAACGATAGAAATAAAGCATACAAAAACAATGTAAAAAATCGTAAATATTGTGTGCGCCAAAAATATGACACTAAATAGTTTTTGTTTTGTAAATATTATCTATAACAACATTTTAAAATGCGGCCAAGACCATACAAGTCTTTCGACGTTGTGAATTTGTTTTGTTACAGGATTTTCTAATCTTCTTTAGCATCGTTTATATTGATTATAGCGCCGCTTGCCTAATTTATATTCAGCTAGTGTTTTTTCATCACGCCTTGTGCTTAATATCGCAATTTGTGCCGTAGTTGGCGTAAACCGAGGGGACCTGTCACCTTACTCTTGGACATTCCGTCTTTCTTTGGACGCCTTTTTATTGGCGATTTACGAATAAATAACAAAACTTTACGAGTATATTATTACATTTTAAACACTAACGATACTTGCGAATAAAGTGTTCCGATAACAAAGTCACATAAACATCATATCGTTCCCAATACCTACCAAATGTACACAACAGTCTACTTTCTTGATGCTGTCAATGTGAAACGGACAGATCCCGTGTGGGTGCCAAGCAGTAATATATGTATGAACTAGCATTTTACCATATATGCTTTATAGATGTAATAAGATTTTAATAATATCACTTGTCATTCCATCTCATTTATTAAAATGTTTTAAATATCGTTCTGTCAGGTACAAAAATAATAATGGGAAATATATATTCATAAGTAGGTACGTACAATGTCGATTTAAGTTACTTCCATAATGAAGTTATCTTTTTCTTTTGTTTTACTTATAATGTTAAAATTGTAATAACTATTTTATCAGAATGATATCAGGTCTGCATAACTAGACAGAATGTTTATTTTACAGAAGACACATAAGTATATACCCGTACATTATTTATAATGAATTATTCATATGATGGCTATTTACATTTAAAGTTCATCTAATGCCTCCATGTGGATTCCCTAATCGAGATCGGGAGGCGCTTAAAAACTGTGGCGCCGCAGATCAATTAGTTCCAAGTAATAAACAAAGAAAATATGCCGGTTATGACAAGAATTCGGCCCGCTAACTTCTTTTGCTACATCAATCAAAATCATACTGATAATGAAATCATCATTTGGGTGGCCATAGAGAAGTTGGTTCTGAGAACCAGAACCAAACTCAGCCCGTCTCCGAAGAGTACCGCCATCATTATCACATTCCTGATTTATTAATTAGACGTTAGATACTTGTATGGCCCATTAAGTTTTTAAATTCGGAATAGGTACCTTATTTAAACGTATTGAACATTGACTGGAATGTTTATCTCAAAAAAATATGAATTGCCCTTCTGTTGCCGTTAGGATGTACCTACCTACATATACATTGAGTGATTATAAACAATTAGGATCATAAATATACTTGGATACAATACGATTATGTGACAATGTTACAATACAACAATATTATAACATAATGTCGTAGGTACACATATGAATGGATTTTGAATCGTTTTTATAACAAGTCGGTTCGTTAAATAATTACATTCAAGCTATGATTTACATAACGATGGCTCTACTTAAACGCTCATTAATTAATGTAACACACTTTATGCACAAACTATTAGACCGCAGCGCTTTTTTTCTTTTCCTTATATACATTGAGAAGGTAAACTAGCCGACAGCCAGCTCGGTAGAAAGTGGTCACTCGTTCTTTAATCCCCGCCTGTCAAAAGACACTTAACTAAATAGAGACGTATGTAACAAGTACTCATATTCATATATTCTAAAAACCTTGTCAAACTCGATTAACTTAACTATATGTAGATAATTAAATGTAAATTCATGTGCTTTAGATACTATCTTGCGGTTTTATATCATGTTAGAGAATATATGTATATACGCTTTTAATACAGAAATAAACATTTTTAAGTCCGACGTGTCAAAATACATTAATACAATAACTTCAAATTTCATAACTTTGTGTTGTATAAATTAAACATTAAATGTTTTCAGACAAAATTACTTTCATTGTAGTTTTAGTAGAATCGTTTTCAATTTTTCGTAATATTCACTAAGATTCAATATTTTTCATAACTTCATAAGTAGAGGAAAGTTACCAAATATGGAATAGTATCCCTAATATGGAATACAGGCATTTCTATCGAATGGAAAATTATACACGCAGTAAACAGTGTTCGTCTGTTTCTACATGTTCGCATTCCCGGGTACAGGTCGTACCATGTCAGTCGAGCGAGCCCTTTCATCACACTAGCAGTGTTTTGTTTTGTCCTTGCCGCATAACTTTCTAAGGTATGTAAAAAACACGTATTTTTCGCATAAAAAATCCACACAGTATTGTTGTTATAAC